>CM034148.1:85671673-85873331 GCA_019776745.2 Taxus chinensis | reverse complement strand
ATTGCCAAGATGTGCCTCTCGAGCCATTAGATCACTGAGGAGGCTAGGTGTTAGACCAGGGCCCCCAGAGCGCAACTTGAGCATTCAGGTTTAGATGAGGCAGATGCGGCCATTAAGCTGATAGGTATGGATGATGCAGGTTATACCGAGGCTTACACTGAGTAGTGGGCTACCCATATGTGGGTGATATTGTTCCCTATGATGGTAGATGTGGTTGTTGATCCACAAGTAGGAGGAGGAGGAGGGGTAGAGGCTCCTGCCCCCGATGGAGATTCAGTAACAACGATGCGGGATGAGTGTGAGCATAAATCATTTATTATTTACGAGGTTGATTTTGTATGGCCTATAGTCTGTGTGGTGACTAACGTGTGGTTTTTATTTTTGTAGGAGATGTGTATTGGATGTTAATCATTAATACACATCCGTACATTAACACGGAATGTACTACCTGATGCACTCCCATGAGGTAGATTATTACAGCAAGTGGATACGATTGCAAGCGAGCATGCTCATCTGTTTGATCTTACAGTGATTGCAACAACCACTTATATTGTGTTACTAGGTGAGCAAGACGATGCTCGAGTGGAGATGGAGCATGCCAGAGATGTCGTACGAGGTAGAGCTTTAGCTCAGGATGTGTTTGTTAGAATTTTGGACTTACGACGTCGATATCCAGTGCAGATAATGGAGTTGGCTTTAACACATAGTCTATTAGAGTGATATAGGAGTCGCGACCAGCAGCGTAGACTAAGCGGAGAAGCATTTAGTTCTAGAGCCAGGGGCATGTCTTACCCTAGGCAGTTGTTTAGGGCACACAAAAGGGAGGGCATCGTATTCTTTAAAAAAAATCAGGTCGGTTGTGGCTTGTTAAATTTTTATTGTGTTAGGTTTCAATGGTGGTATAAATGAAGATATATTTGTGAACCAAATACATTAATTTCCACCTATACTACAATCCTCCCGCACACTACTATATTTACACACTAGTGACACTACAGTCTACAGTCTCTGTCTACACAACTTACAAGCTGAAAGCCTAAAGAAAGCAGAAAAATTCCAGCGGCGTTGGCAATGGTAGCTGCGGGCCTGCGGCAATAAGATCTTCTCTTGAGGCAGCGAAGTTGTAACAATGTATCACTGTAACCGTGTTCTTGAAATGATTTTAACTTTTGCACTTAACATTGTTACATTATCAAAGTTCAAATCCTGCAGGGGGTAGGGTATGTACGCCTCGTTTGTAGCAAAGTTAGTTGCCTCCCGCATGTGAGTACGAGGTAGTCCCATATGTTATAAGCCGCTTGTAGACCCAAAAACAGGCCGCCCCATGGCATCATGGACTGTAAAAACCTATTATTATTATTATTATTATTATATTATCAATTTATCCACGGACAACAAATTACAATCTGTAATTCTTCTTGTGACTTGTGTGCGGGTTCTTGCTTGGCTGCGTGGGAGAAGGCTCTGAAGCAAAAGGTGACATCAATGGTATTGGTCATTATCTCATTTTTCAACTTGTCAGACATTCATTCCACTATTTATGCATTTCAATTTACCATTAATAATTATCTTAAAGTCAATTTGATATGAGTCGATGTCATTGTAATTTGTAAGCTATTAGCTAATGTTTATGGTTTAGCCTTAGGCTTAGGCTTTAGCTAATCCTGCAATTTGCAAATTTGCAATTATATAGTAATTTTGCAATTTCAAATTTGACTAGTTGTGCTATAATTTTGTTTTTGTTTTTGTTAATCAAATTTATTTTTTATGATTTTGTCTTATTAATTTTTCATATTATCTACTATATTTAATAGATGAGATTAATAAACATTAGTCAATTTATTTAATATACTTATTCAACAAGTTTAGTCTTTACTAATTTCAAAATTCAACAGGAGTTTGGCCTTGCATAAGAGATTTAGATCTTTCTCCAAAGTCTAAAGCGGAAAGCCTAAAGACTAAAGTTCCTTTTAAATCAAGTTCAACAACGGATCTGGTAATGCATATCATCATTCGTCTTGGGGAAGAACATAATGGTTTTAAAAACATGCACATATAGGTGGGTCGTTGGTCCCAGGTGGGAGGGGGGGCGTACGCTCTGAGTACTACCTAGGGCGCTTTGAAACCTTAATTCGGCCCTGTCTAGAGCTCTTGCGATTACATATAGCGATAGTGATGATGATGATGATGGTGTATGACATATTGATTATACTTTGTATATGAAGTATTGAGGCATGGTGGCTTGCCCCCCATTGATTATATTTTTGAAACGATGATTTATATATATAGATAGATGTTTTGGAATATTGCAATGTGATGTCGCCTATTGATAAATGATGTATATGGTCGCGTAATGGAATGATGGTTGTTCGTAGATTTATTTATTTTGAATGATGATAATTATTGAAATGTTGATGTGTGATTATTTGATTTGATATGCATAATAGCAAATGAGATAAAGATTATGTATAATATGTGATGGATAGATGTATGAGATAGAAATAAAATAAGTGTGTAGTAGGATGATGATAGTAAATAGTAAAATGATGTATGGGAGATGAAAAAGATATTCCGGGATGTATGTAAGCGTGCGTATGTGATGAAGAGTGAGAGAGGGGGAATAATAGCGATGCCCCATCGTAATGTGTATAGAAGAGGATGATGTTCACTTAGATAGGACCCCTCAACAATAAAAAATGAACCATAGAACAAGAATACGTCATCGGAAAATGGTGTTGATAGTGTATGCGAGAGAGATATAACATTAAGTGCAACACGTAGATGAGTGAAGTGAGGCTCTTATTGTATATATCCCTCAACAGTAATGTAATAACTGTGAGAACATGAGTGCATCATCAAGAAATGAGGTGATTTCAAAGAAATCACCTACTACATATGGAGAGGTTGACGAGGAGCGATGAAAACATGTGATATGGTAGCAAGCAGAGCATATGAACCAAACTAAATGTCTGGAATAGTAGTGGCAATGAATGGAGATGTAGTAGAAAGTAATGGAGATGCCGATGACTTAGGTAGCCAATGAGAGGGTGTAGTAGCATGCGGTGAGTAAGATAAAGCAGTAATGGAAGTACTAGGTGGAGAGTGCGAGTGAAGAATGACCTTAGGTGGTGGACCAGTAACAACCTTAGGTGGCGGAGATAGGTGAACCAAAGTAGAAGCACGCATGTGTGGAGTAGGAGATAAATACCGCTCATGAGAGCGAGGGCCAAAGGCAATCACACCTTGATCTTTGAGTTGTTATAATTTGTGATGTAGAGCACAATAGTCATTATCTCGATGGTCATTGATGCGATGAAAGTTACAATATGGACGATCACGTTAATGATATAAGTAACAAGAAGGATGGTGTTGATTAGATGACAAACAAATTAGGCATTTATCTAACAAAGTACATAACACATCACGAGGTTTGACAACATGTGGAAATTGCAATGGTTCTCAAGTAGTAGTAGAAGGAGTCTTTTGTGGAGACCTATGTGATGAATTAGATGGAGGACGCTGATGTGGTGGAAGAGATGGAACGTGCTTGCACAATGGAGGAGATGGAGACATAGGAGGATGCTCAACTGATGGAAGAGGAGAAGAAACCTTAGTAGATGCAATAGGAAGAGGATCTATAACACTTGCATCAATAAAGTCTTGTTCTAGATCAATGAATCTATAACATAGAAATGTAAATGATTCACATGTGTCATATTGCAGTTATTCTTTGAGTGTAGGAATCAAACCACGAAAAAAGATGAATTATTTTTTGAAGTCAACTGTCTAAAATAGTAATTGGTGCATGCATTAATTGAATCGTAAGATATGGTCTAAAATGGGTTCAATTTTTCCTTGATGCAAAGTAGGAAAGTGATCATGAGTGATTCTAGGGCCATTATTAATCATGAATCTCCTAAGAAAAGCATCTTCCATGTCGTAATATGTACTGATAGACCTAAATGGTAAATGTGTATACCATTAGAGAGCATCATCAATGAGACTGTGGTGAAAAGCTTCAAGTAGTAATCAATCATTGAAATATAAAGCCATAATAAGATGATAATGTTTGAGATGTAAATAAGGATTGTCAATTCTATCGAAGTAAGTGAAAGCATGCATGACAAAGTCCTTAGGGAAGGTTGAGTTATGAATTTTCTTAGGAATAGGGTTGCCATGAAGAGAATTTTTATCAATAGATGCATAACAGGATTTAGTTTTTAGAGTAAGAGATTGGACCTGAGATTGTAATTGACCAACAATATGCATGAGTGATAGAATATTATGATCATAATAAGGGACCAAGCACTAAACACTACTTATCTCCACCTAAGGTTACATCCATCAAGTCATCTAAAGTTCCATTTGCATTCATCTAACTCCATCACAAGGGATAAAGGTTGGTTTTTCTCCATCACACTTCATAGGAGGGGAATCTATTGTTTCCATGCACACATTATTTACATTCTACATCTAGCTACTTGCTCGCTACTTCAAGTGCGACACACACAAGAGAAACCTAGGGCATAATTCTGCACACACACACACAAAACTACACTGGGTCTAATATGTAGTGTAAAACTCAATAATAAGTCCATCATTGTGGAAAATGAGGATAGTCTGACCCCTTATTTTGCATCTTTATTTTTTAGGATTTGATGTCTATTTGAGGGTTTTGCATGTGGTTTCTTCATTGTAGGTTTACAACGACCTCAGTGATCTCACAACGACCTTGAGGCAATCAAAGGCAAATAAGTGTAAACATCTTGCAACACCTCAAAGGAGATTTTTTTAGCATCTACGCAAACCAAGGCGTCCAAAAACCAGACCAAAGCACCTCAGGTGCCTCCATCCTTCTCTAGGCACCTCAGTCCAGCCAAATCTGCTAGATCTGTAACTTTCTAGGTTTCTGTGTGATGGTTCTCCATTTTTGTTTAGCCAGTCATCACTACAACACACTCTGAAAATCACTGGGAATCAACTAAGGCTCTTCTAACCCTCTTTGCACTTAGGGTTCCATTTATTTATTACTTAGTTGTTTGGGTATTATTTCATTATTTCAATGTTCATTTATTTACTACAAACTTGCCTTAGATTAGGCTATTACTTTATATTTTAGCATAATCAAATATCATGTGATGGAATGACATGTGAAAGAAGAGGCACATTAAGCGGTTGGATATTTCCATTGTGAGTGATAATGGGAATTTGTGGAGAAATACTGGATGTAGTATGAGGTTTAGAAGATGGAGACTTAATAGGAGCGCTAGATGGAACCTCCTACGAGATAGGAGCAGAAATAGGAGGTGAAGAGCATGGAGGTTCAATAGTAGTACTAGATGAAGATTCAAGAGTATTCATGAGAGGAGGAAAATCATCATACATGATATTAGAAGCAGAAGTAGCAAAAAGTAGGGTAGAAAATTCATACTCTGCAGTATGGAAAGAAGGATCATCTTGACTAATATGCTCATGATCGTAAATGGAATCTATGTCACTATCATCCATATTTTCACAAACAATTACTTCTTCTAAACTATCATCAACATATAAAGCAATAAAAGAACTAACATGAGATACATCATTACAATCACTAGGAATAACATGAGATAAAGTGTTAGAATCATCTTGACTATGAGTAAACAACAATATCATGTACATGTACATTTACATTTTCATAAATAGAATTATTTGCATCTACAGGAGAACAAATATCACCAAAAATAACATCTATGAAATCAGTATGCATGCCAAAAATGGAGGAAAACTCAATAGCATTAGGATATCCTTTGGGATAACAAGGTTTGTAACTCATAAACGTTTGTGCATCTTTAGGTGAAAGTACATGAAGACCATAGTCATTAGGAGTAGTAGTAGGAAGGTGAGTTTCACTATCAGTAATATTGTAGTGAACTTTGTGATCAGCTTGAGCGTAGTGATAAAGGTCAATAAGTTCACTTATAACAGCCTCATCATCAAGGATAGGGTTCACACTTTAATGAGACATAGCTTGCCTAGGGGGAGAAGATTTAGGCACGAGGATCGTAGGGCAATGAGTTTGACTAAGAGCGAATTCACCAAATGATTTAACAAAATTTAACTATTTACTTTCTTTTGTTAAAAATATGTACTGGCACAAATGATAGAACAAATGTTATAAAACAAGTATATAATCTAATAAAATCAAAACCCTAATTGCAATAGAAAGGAAGAATGCCTTAGATAATAATCACCAAAATCCCAAAGTGTCTAATGATGGAGTACTGATGAACAGAACTGGAAAATTATCGCGACGATGCATAAAAACTTACAAAAGTGTTGGATGTTCTTGAACTAGGGTGCTTAGGTTGGTACTTTGGCGCATGGGTGATAGAATCCCTTCATGGACGTCAGGGTCTACACAAAATCTTAGAATATGAATTTTGGAGGATAGCGAGCTTGTCGGTGATCTTTGCTTTAGAAGGTTCTTGAGTGAAGAAAGTACTAATTAGACCTAACATCACTTACTACTATCACTCCATCTAGAGTTGCATCCATCTATTGCATTAGAGATCACTTGCATCCACATAGCTCTATCATCAAGGCACAAGGCTAGGAAATATGTATCACACTTCATAGGGGGGGATTCTATCATATTCTATTCCATGCACACATTCTATTACATTTTCTACACATAGTTATTGTTCACTACTTCACAAAGTGCAACTAGCACAAGAGCAACCTAGGGCATGTTCACACACACTTGCACATAGAACTACATCGGGTCTGAGATGTAGTGCAACACTTAGTTAGTAAGTCCACCATTGTGGCAGTTGAGGACAGTCTGACCCCTTCATATGCATTTTTATTTTTTAGGGTTTGATGTTTGTTTTGGGGTCTTGCAGGTCTTTCTTCCATCTTGAGTCATTGGCAACATCTAGCACAGTACAATGGAATTGATGTGATAGGAAGCAAACATTGTAGATTACCTTTTAGCCCTGTGAAGACCAGATTCAGAGATTTTGCACAAACCAAGGTGCCCAAACTGCAGACTAGAGAACCCGCAGGTGCCCCAGACCTCCTCCAGGCACTCCAGTCCAGTTAGATCCTCCAAATCCATAATTTTTGAACTCTTGCACACTCGTTCTTGCTTTTGATTTTTGTAGTCTCATCTGCGACATGGTCCTGCTACTTCATTTAAATCAGGTGAGTTCTTTCCTTTCTCTCTCTTACATATTAGGGTTTCTATTTTTATTAGTTTTATTATTTATTTCATTTACATGTTGTCTTAGTACATTTATTTTCTATGTTATATGTCCTCCTAGATTAGATTAACTATTCTTTACTACACCTAGTTAGTCAATTTTAGTTAATCATTTTGGTGAACCTCACTCGATCATCCACACTTATAAGTCCTTCATCCATTCCTTACTTTCATCTTTCTTTCATTTATGCTCTTGGATTTCTGCTTATTATGAACATCTTTATTGACACTTATCTACAGAATCACCATGACTATATCAATAACCTTAAGAAATACTTGTCTACCACTTACATCCCCCCTCACACCTTTGCCTATGTATACCATAAGTTCACTTCACCCCTCTCTCTTAATAAGGATCAAATAAATTTCACAACATATGACTTGCCTCCTCAAGAGATACTACAACATGACCCTCCCTTGTATATCCAAGTTTTTATTAACACAATAGGAGTCAAACACACATTAGTTGATAATGGATCTGGCCTTAACATTTGTAACATCACTTTCCTTCAACATATATGCATGTCAAAAGTATTTTTAGCCCCTTCGTCCATTTCTATTTGTGGTTTCGATAACATATCCAAGCGTGTTTTAAGTACTATTAATTTACCGATCACTATTGGTCCATGTACAATTGATATTTTGTGTCATGTCATGCCTAATGACCTTAATTTTAATATTCTCCTTGGACGACCTTGGATCCATGCTATGGATGCGGTCCCCTCCACACTACATGCATGACTTAAATTCCAATACCAAGGCACCGTTTATGATGTACCATCTGATCCATCCCCTTTTGAGTATTGCGATCTTATTGAACATGTTGTTGATAGCCCTACCTCCCCTGATGTTACTCACAACTTTTCTAAGTATGGTTTAGGTTATGAATATCTCTGTCGTTTTGGCTTCTCTGAAACACACATAGATCAACACGGACATAAGATCACAGAGCTTTGGGATCTCCCCGTACAACCACATAAGTTTGGGTTAGGGTATCACCCTCATCCTCTACCTTCCATAGATGCTTATGCCTCTTTTCATGTTCCTTTAGTTCTATTGTTGCATTCGGAACTCATTAGTGATGATGCATCTACTCCTTTTGATAGCTTTGATACTTTTGATATTGATAGTGCACTACTTGAGTACATGGGTACTTATGATCATCTTCCCTCTTTCCACCATAAGTGGACTCATCCTTCGTCTCTTACAAATACAATTTACTTAGGGGAATCTGATGACACCGACCCACCTGACACTATTCCTACTAACCTGTATATCAAAGATCATTTTTCTCTTCTAAATGAAGAAACAATCCTATACAACTTAGGAAATTCTGAGCATCCATGTATAGTTTTTCTAGTTGTGTCTCTCACTCCTGAATAAAAGGATATCAAACAAGTCCTTCATGATTTCTCAGATATTTTTGCATGGGATTACAGTGATATGCCCGGTATTGGTACATCCTTCATGATGCACAACATTTTTCTTAACCCGAGTGCCAAACCGATCCAATAGAAAATTCATAAAATGCACCCTAAGGTAGCCCTCTTAGTCAAAGAAGAGATTCAAAATCTTCTAGACACGGGTTTTATTCATGCTGTCAAATATCCTGAATGGGTCTCTAATATTGTACCGGTAATGAAACCTGATGCTCAGGTTCATTGTTGTACTGAATTTATTGATTTAAACAAATATTTCCCTAAGGATAGTTTTCCCTTACAACACATCGACGCTATTGTTGATTCTATAGCTAGATATGATATCCTTTGCTTTATGGATGGTTTTGCGGGTTATAATCAAATCAAGATTAATCTGAATGACCAAGAAAAAACTTCCTTCATCACATCATGGGGTACATTTTGCTACACTGTCATGTCATTTGGCCTTAAAAATGTTGGATCCACTTACCAACGGACAATGACACAAATATTCCATGACTACATTCACAAGATCGTCGAAGACTATGTAGAAGACATCTTAGAAAATTATCGCCGACGGTCCTCCCATGCGAAGGATCTGCGAATATTATTTGAATGATTACAACAATATCGTGTCCGCTTGAATCTAAAAAAGTGTTTTTGGAGTTATGATGGGTAAAATTCTTGGATATATTATCTCTCAATGTGGCATTGAGATCGATCCTAACAAAATTAAGGTCATTATTGATATGCCTCCACCCAAAAACCTTCACCAGTTTCAATCACTACAAGGTAAAATTTAAGTTATTCGATGATTCATTGCACAACTTGATGATAAGACTCAACCGTTCACACGACTCTTGAAAAAAGATACAAAGTTTTTTTTGGGTGAACAATGTCAATAAGCCTTCGATGATATTAAATCATACTTGCTAAATCCACACATTTTGGTTCCACCCTTAGCCGATCAACCATTCTTGTTATATATCTCCGTTGCATTCCATGCCTTAGGTGCTTTATTGGCTCAACATGATGACTCTCAACGTGAAAGAGCCATATATTAGATCAGTTGTACTTTACTACCTCACAAATGTAACTATAGCTACATTGAAAAATTGTGCCTTAGCCTTGTCTTTATTGCAGAAAAATTACGACACTATCTTATTAACAATGAGGTACATATTATAACCAAGGTTGACTCATTACATTACCTCCTTTCCCGCACACATCTATCATGATGTTTGGCGCGTTGGGTCATGCTCCTCACTGAATTTAATTTTAAGTTCCTACTACAAAAAGTAATCAAAGTACAAGTTATTGACAATCAACTTGTCGCAACACCTCTCTCCGATGCATCACCCATTTCTGACTCCTTTCATGATGATTTCACCACTTACACCATCAAGTTTCATACTTAGACAATGTATTTTGATGGCTCTCATTGTTGATCTGGCGATGGGGCT
This sequence comes from Taxus chinensis, assembly GCA_019776745.2. Classification (NCBI taxonomy): domain Eukaryota; kingdom Viridiplantae; phylum Streptophyta; class Pinopsida; order Cupressales; family Taxaceae; genus Taxus; species Taxus chinensis. Next base: position 85,863,207 of record CM034148.1, on the reverse strand, counting down.
GCGGTAGTTTTCATTACCTTGCACGGTGGTCATCTCTCCTTCACTTACTGGTTAGGGTTTTCTTACTAACATAGCTAAGTACGAAGACCTCATCTTAGGCTTGTTTACCACTCAAAAGGTCATTCGCAACATTTGCATACATAGTGACTCCCAATTAGTATGAAGACCTCATCTTAGGTACAATTCACAACATACATACAATTACGATTAGGTCAATGATACATACAATATAAGGAATATCATCATTCCCTACAACACCCTTGTAAAGGACCTCTTAGCTACCTTTTTCTCTTACTCTATTACCACTATCCCTCGCAAAGATAATCATCATACATATGTTATGGCTAGTGCCGCATCACTCTCATCCACAAGACATCACCGAAAAACAAGCCACTTTCATAATTACACGTTTACGACACCCTTATATCTCTGCATTTCCTCTTGCAGCTTGCACCATTACGTGCAGTCAAAACACCGCTAAATGGTTTATGCCTATTTATAATTACTTATATAAGCAGACTATCCCCGACACCCCTACAACCTCACAAAGCTCACCAATTACATCATGAGGCTACTCATTATGTTATCATGGGGACTGAATTGTTCAAGCATGCCATCGATAGTCATCTTCTTCATTGCCTTTCCCTTGCAGACATCCCCACAGCCATATCACAAATTCATGACAGGATATGCGGTGGTCACTTTTAGGGTAAATCTATGTCGTAAAATCTCTTACGTCAAGGGTATTATTGGCCTACAATGGAACAAGATTTCCTTGAATATGCTACTACTGTGAAAAATGTCAAAAACATGGCAATCTCCATCACACACCCGTGTATGACCTTTAACCCATTGCACCTACTTGGCCTTTTTCTCTTTGGGGTTTTGACCTCATTGGTATGATCAATCCTGAATCTACTGACGGACATAAGTTCATTATCACCGCTACTGAATACTTTACTAAGTGGGTTGAAGTGGCCCCTATATAAATAGTCACTGGTACAAATATTTGTAACTTCTCACCACCCATATTATCACGTGTTTTAGTGTGCCTTATGCTATAATTGTTGATAACGACCCTTGCTTCAAAAATAAAGATGTCAAAAAGTTTTGTGCTTAATTAAAAATAAAACAATCATTTTCCACACCTTATTATCCATAAGGCAATGGTCAAGATAAAGCCACCAACAAGACAATTGTAAAGATCTTAGGAAAGACTGTTGACTCTAGTGGTACTGATTGGCATAACCAACTATTCTATGCTTTATGGGCCTATCGTACTAGTGTCTGTACACCTACTAACACTACACCTTTCTCATTAGTTTATAGTGTTGAGGCCGTTATTGCACTTGATCTTGAAATACCTTCTTTGCGGATTTCTCTCAAAGGCGTCCTTAAAGACAATGAATATCGTGAAAACCACTTACATGAACTTGAAATCTTAGACTCACATCGTATTCAAGTGTTAGAACACCTTCACACATATCAGTATCACATTTCTCATTCCTATAATCGCAAAACTCACTCTCAAGAATTCAAAATCGGTAACCTTGTCTTGAAAGAAAATCAAAAGAATGTAAATGTTGATGTACCACAAAAAGGTTAATTCAAATCCAATTGGCTGGGCCCATACATTATCACTGGTAAGCTCGGTGGTTTGGTGTATTGCCTCACCACCCTTTTAGGTAAACCATCAAAAATCCACTCAACGTAATGCATCTCATGAAATACTACGTTTAGATAACCATTATTCTGTCATTACCCAATGACACACCCTTGTGCTTCAGTTCACACTTGACTGTTGAGGGATTACTACACATAAACCCCACACACTGCACTATAGGCATTACACACTGCACTTCATTACACATTACACGTTATACATTCTACAACATTTAGTCATTTGTGTCTTTACACCTCATACATCATGATATTTGTATACTTCTACATACCATACATATTACACCACAAATTTTCACACATATTCTACTAGTATTTATCATATATGAGTCTAACATAGCATCATCTTACATACCACATTACTAGTCCATCTATATACATGCCATTTTACACATTCTACACATCTAGCATTGCATTTTACATACTATAAGCTCTTAGCCACACTACATCTATTACACGCTACACTATACATTGCATTACTATACATCACACATAGTCACACATTCTATTCACCTTGCATTTTACATCTTGCATTGACATATTTGCACATTCCACCCATCACATGGCCTACTTTTATTGTTACATATACTACATTATCATCTACGTTTGCACTCACTACCCGATGATGCACTTTAGTTCCTTGGTCCATACTCGACTGTCGAGGGTTTACAAATCAAATGGACCTTACACATTTACTACTCAAACTTTCACCATGCGACATTCCTAGGCTAGTGACATACGCTTTAGGCTAAATCGTCACCTATTCTATCATTTTCTAGTGGTATACACCTTAGGTTACATCACCACTCCCTACTATTCATTTCTTAGTGACATACACTCTAGGCTAAATCGTCACCTATTCTATCATTTTCTATTGGTCTACACCTTAGGTTATATCACCACACCCTCCTTACATTTTGTAGTGATATACGCTTAGTGCTAAATCATCACTCATCCATTCATCTTATAGTCATATATGTTTAGACTAAATCATCTTTCTTACATTCATTTAGTCATGATATACGCTTCATCTATAAGGTTCACACACATCGTCACTAGGTCACATCTCATCACCACACCTACACATTCATCACAACGCGTTAGACACAACACACACTACTCGACCATTTCCCAATGACACACTCTCGTTTACAGTTCATTATTGACTGCTGAGGGGAAAAACAAAATGAACCTCACTGCATACATTTCCATCCACTCGGGGGGCACACGAATCCTATCACTCTATTTCACATTCCATTCCATCCATCCACAACATGTTGCATATTAGGGTTGCTTATACTCTTGCTTACTTTTGTTGTTCATGATCACTTTATTACACATGCTAGTTTGATTACTTGTATGTCATTATATACCATCCACACATGTGTGTTCATGCCTTATTCTAGTTGGGATCACACATACATGTCTCTTACATGCAGCACAAATGCTCATAATCTACCCTTCCTACATTAGTCGCTAGGGGAATCCACATTCATCTCTTCCAGGTGTTATTATTTCATTTTATACTTAGCACTTTACATTACTTGTTTATACATGCTTTTGACATACTAGTTATCTTTCTAACATGCTAATGGGTGCTTCATGTGCAATATTTGTTTTGTACGGATATTTGTTTCCATGACTACTTGTTTGTTACATTGTCTGTCATTGTTTGTTATTGTTTGCAGTCCTTGTCCTATGTTTGGTGTGCACACTTGTTTTTTGTTTGTGGCCATGATGGCCTTGCGTGTTTTGCGACGTCATGAGTGGTGTCCCATATTTGCAGCCTAATTGTGTGGCTTACTTGTCTTCTCCCATGTTTATATTACTTTTCTTTATAGCTTACACATTGTTTGCCTAATCTATACATTGTTTTCCACATGCATGCATGTTTACACTTGTTTTTGGCTAGCCTTATCGTTCATGCATTCCTTGGTTCCTACTGAGAACTTTTTCAGTGTTACAACATACATGCGGTTGGCCCTCTTTTGAGGCTGCATTCTCCTATCAACGACGTTGCATGCGCCCCCAAAGAAGGGGGGCATCATTTAGGGTTTACATACTAGCACAACATATTTACACGGATTTAGTTCAATGCACTTTTCGCCCTTAACATTGAGGGTTTCATATAGTGAGTGGGTTCAGACCAGTCTACAAACCCCAAACAAACCATATTTTATAAGACATGGTGTCTTTAACATTCTGGGAAGCAGTTACAGGCTTGGAGGTTACAGTAGGAGTGCCTCTCTAGACTACTTCAGCGAATGACGTCGGATCACCCAAAACACTAGGACGTACAGATATCTCTACACACATTCAAGGAATCAGTTAGATCTTAGAGGACACAAAGCATTTCCTCCCTACACTTCTTCGGCCTATGGCATGAGATCGCCCCAAAAAATCACAGTACAAGATATCCTTCTACACTTTCTCTCTCGACATGGATCAGGAGCACATGTTCCATTTACATTTACATTTACATTTCCATTTTTTACATACATCTTTTACATAAAATTTTTACACTTACATACATACATATTTGACTACTTGATCATTTTCTCCTTGCAAGTCTGGTTGTATGAGAAACAAGTAGTCAAATGGGGGAAAAAACAAAAAATAAGTGAAAACAATAGTGTCAACAACAACATTCTGTGACAACACACACTTTTACTAACCATGTAGGTACACTACACACTACAATAACTACACATGCATTCCACCCTAGGTTCACTCTCATAAGTTTTTCTTTACACATTTTTCATCTTTAGTTTCTACGTTCTTCTATATTTTTATTATTCCACACTTTTTCTAGTCCTTCGACACACCTTCTTCATCATTCTATTAGCGAGCTTTCCATTTACCTACATAAAGTGGGGGGAAAATTCAGTCACAAAATCATGTACTTTAGACATTTATTTATCCCGGTCTCATATTACTATTTAGAAGGTTCTTAAGGGAAAAAAGTACGACATAACCCCCATCCTTTGGCCACTTTATTTTATTTTATTTCATCATTACGAACCTCTTGCACCCTTATTTCTAGTAAAATTCTATCATCCCATGTTATTTTAGCCTCGACATGGGTGCCTAGATTAGTACCAGGGTGCCCCCTAGTCCCACTGGGCACCCCGCTCCCACCAGGGGCATCCTGATCCTTCTAGAGTTTTCCTGCCACTTTTTGGGATCTTTCTAGCCATTTTACATCTTTATCTTTCTTGTGGTCAGCCTTTTTGGGGTTAATTACAAAATTAGACCAAGATAACCCTATAAATATAAAGTTATGAGACCATAATGAGGGACCTAACATCACTTACTACAATCACTCCATCTAGAGTTGCATCCATTTATTGCATTGGAGATCACTTGCATCCACATACCTCCATCATCAAGGCGTAAGGTTAGGAAATATGCATCACACTTCATAGGGGGAGGGATTCTATTATATTCCATGCACACATTCTATTACATTTTCTACACATAGTTATTGCTTGCTACTTCACAAAGTACGACTAACACAAGAACAACCTAGGGGATGTTCACACACACTTGCACATGAGGATCAGTCCAGACCCTTTCATATGAATTTTTATTTTTTTAGGGTTTGATGCTTGTTTTGGGGTATTGCAGGTATATTTCTTCCATCTTGGAGTTATTGGGGACATCTAGCATAGTACATTAGAATTAATGCGACAGAGAGTAAATATTTCATATCACCTTTTGACCCTGTGAAGATCAAATTTAGAGCTTTTGCACATACTAGGGCACCCAGAATATAGACTAGAGCACCCACAGATGCCTCAGTTCTCCTCCAAGCACTCCAGTCCAGCTAGATCCTCTAAATCCATCCTTTTCAGAACTCCTACATAGTCGTTCATGCTTCTGATTTTTCTAGTCACCTTTGCGATAATCCTCGACATACGTCCATCATCAACTGAGTTCTTTCCTCACTCTCTTTTACATATTAGGGTTAACATTTCCTTTTGCATAGTTTTTTAGATTACTTGCATACTTCTTTACTACATTTATCTATTTTATTACAATTGTTCATAGCTTAGATTAACTATCTCTATACTACATAGTCCATCTTTAGTTAATTAGTATGTATGATGTGTTTATACAGGGATCTCTTGTTTAATTTCAACACTAGTAACACAACATGCTGACTAGGTACCTTGGGATAGGGGAAGTGATAACCAAAAAGACTAACCACAAATGTTAAGATAAGAAAAAGAAATAAAGGGGATATGATCACCCAGTATTGGACAGAAGCACCTGAGCGTTAAAGTCTAATATAGGATGCTAGTGTCCCAGATCAACTGATGAAAAATGTGAAAACATTGACAAACAGGGATCCCTTTGACCTGACTAAAAAGAAGTGTGGGAGTGATAGAAGCAGAAGGGGTGACAAGTATAAAAGAGCAATAAAAGAAGACAATAAAAATAAAAAGGGGAGGGACAAGGGAATGTGTTACTAGTGAATACTCTTTTCGCTCAAGATCCATACATAAAAACATCATACTTGCTGACATAGTAATATAGTAGTAAGTTCGTGATTTTGTGTCTACAATAAAATGAAGACATCAATTAAAATTTGGAAATTTAAAAAGTGAGAATTAAATAACTACATATGTTGCACCTTTTCTATGGCTCAAATTATAAGACCCAAATTATATCATCTGTTTGTGTTACACTCTATCGAATTGATATCACTCACATTATTCACTCAAATGTAATTTATGCTTAAAGGGGAAAAAATAATCAATGGGGAAAATCCAATAGGTTTCATGTTTGAAACCCAATCAAAATGCTTGTTTCTTGGAGCACTTTTTAGCCTCCTTTACGATTCTTAGCTCGAGTAAGTGTAGGGAAATGGACAATGTGTGAACAATCATTGATAATTGAGTTGACATTATTCACAAGAGTGAAATTTGCACTTAAAGGTGCCAGACTAAAAAATGGAAAAAATCCAATAAGTTCCATGTTCAAAACCCAACTGAAATGTTTGTTTCTTGGAGCACTTTATATCCCCCTTTACCATTCTAAGCTCGAGCAGGTGTTGGAAAATAGGTGATGTGTAAACAAATGGATCGAATTGTAAGACCAAATTATATTTGGTATCTGTGTTCTTAAAGGGGATAAAATAATCAATGGGGAAAATCCAATAGATTCCATGTTCGAAACCCAATTGAAATGCTTGTTTCTTGGAGCACTTTGTAGCACCCTTTACGATTCTAAGCTCGAGTAAGTGCAAGGAAACAAACAATGTATGAATAATCATTGATAAATGAGTTGACTTTATTCACATGAGTGTAATTTGCACTTAAAGGTGCCAAAATAAAAAATGGAAAATTCAAAAATCCAATAAGTTTCATGTTCAAAACCCACCAGAAATGCTTGTTTCGTGAAGCACTTTGTAGTCCCCCTTTACCATTCTAAGCTCGAGCAGGTGCAGGGAAATAGGCAATGTGCAAACAAATGGCTCGAATTGTAAGGCCAAATTATATTTGTTATATGTGTTCCACTTTATCGTGTCAATCTCACTTGCATTAATCACACGAGTGCAATTTGCACTTAAAGGGGCCAAAAAAATGGTGAAAATCCAAAATGTTCCAGGGTCAAAATCCAAATGCGAACAATGTAAAGGTTTTTGATTGGACAATGTTTGATTTGTTAGATAATATGAAAACATAAATGGAAAGTTGGAAATAAAAAAGTGAGAATTAAATACCTACATGTACCACACCTTTTCCACGGCTCAAATTGTAACACGTAAATAATATCTGCTATTTGTGCTACACTTTATCGACTCGATCTCACTCACATTATTCGCGTGAGTGCAATTTATGCTTGAAGAGGCCAAAATAAATAACGAGGAATCTCCAATAGGTTCCATGTTTGAAACCCAACTGAAATGCTTGTTTCTTGGAGCACTTTGTAGCCCCCCTTTACAATTCCAAGCTCAAGTAAATGTAGGGAAAAAGGCGATGTGTGAACAATCGTTGATAATTGAGTTCACATTATTCACGTGAGTGTAATTTGGGCATAAAGGCGCCAAAATAAAAAATGGAGAAGATCCAATAAGTTCCAAGTTTGAAACCCAACCGAAATGCTTGCTTCTTGGAGCACTTTGTAGTCCCCCTTTACAGTTCTAAGCTCGAGTAGGTGCAAGGAAATATGCGATGTGCAAACAATTATCGATAATTATCCGTTATCCTTCTTGCACTGTAGCATCTTGATCTCACTCACATTATTTACATGAGCGCAATTGGTTCTTAAAGGGGCCAAAATAAAAAATGGGAAAATCCAATGAGTTTTAAGGTCGAAACCCAACTGCAAATGATGTCAAGGTCTTCGATAGAATAGTGTTTGATTTTATTAGAAAAGAAGAGAAGTTCAGGGGAGGGGAATTGTTGATTTATTGTTTGCTCCATTTTATCATCTCTGTTTGGCTCCCATTGTTCATGCGGGTGCAATTTACGCAGGTCCTTGTGCGTGTGGCTATTGTAGGTGGGTATTACACATCGCTCACCCACGTGATGTTAGAAGTGTTGGAAATCCTTGCATTCTAGAAAACGTTGATTTACCCTGAAAGCTTGTTGTGTCCCACATAAGGGACATACATGGATGGCATGTAATGTGTTGTATTGAAAGACAACGCTAACATCAACAACTGACTAAGAAAACCTCGTGCCAACAACGAAAGCCACGACACCCCTTGCGTGGATGTTGTCGTTGCCTGCAATAGTCGTTTCAAAACCCTCGGCAACACCCATAGTATGAGAATCCCCAACCACGCTACATTGAACAACTCCTCCCACAAACCCGACGCCAACCTTGACCAGAGCATATACAAGTGTGCCATTGACATGAACTTAGGAGCAATAACATGCTTCGAAACAATGTGAAAGAAGTGATTTTTGTAGTGTAAATTGATGCAATATATTTAGATTTGTGAGGGCATTTGCAAATCCAGTGGTACCCCTACAAGCGATTATCATGTGACCGTCGACTATTTCACAAGAAAAAAAGTAGAGAATTTTTCGTGGGCGGTGTGCGGGTATGATGAAATAAGTATCGAGTAACATGAGGCAACTTAATCAAAGAGAGTATCAAGCTTAAGCATAACGTTGTACCATGTCTTCTTTAGCTATATGGAGGGATCTCTTAGTTAGGGTTGTCAACTTGTTTGTTTGGGAGAAACGAAGCCACGACGCCTCCCAAAGAATCCCTCATTAAAATGACATTTTCCCCTTGGATTAACAGTCGTTGAAAATACTACATCGAAATGAACATTAAATGTGCAATGGAAACGTTGAAGGGGATGTGTCGGGGAAGTTAAATTGGAGGGAGCAAAACGTGGAGGGAGGAGGGGGAATGCAAAAGGCATTGGAGGGAAGAGAAGTTCAGGGGAGGGGAAAACATATCAACTCCAAGAGAATTGTTGATTGATTTTGCGCTCCATTTTCTCATCTCTGTTTGGCTCCCACTGTTCATAGTAAAAGTTGATGGCCACCTATGCTTGTCCAACAATTTGTGGGTGACGATCATTTTCCAATACTGCCCTTCAAAAAAATAAAAAATGTTATTTATATCAAATATTTTGTATTATTTAATTATTTTTAATGTATATTTATATATACTAATACAATTTCCATATAAATCTATATGAAAAATGACGGTCACATCTTAAATATACAAGTCGCATGTGGCGGTTATTTCAAATATTTTGAAGTATTTTATGGCTAAAATCGCAAAAAAAAACATTTAAACTGACATCAAATTTAATGCCTAACATCGCATGTGACAAATATTTCAAATATTTACAAGTATTTTATGGCTAAAATCGCAAAAAACGTCTAATCGGGCATCAGTTTTTACCCATGACGTGAGGCACTATTCACACAACTATTTACAAGGACATTGTTCATGATGTTTACTGTTCACGATGTTCATTATTCATGTGCATTGTGCATGCTCCAAGAACTGACACGTGGAAGCACATGATTTGTGGAGGCGGGTCGTTAACAATACATACCAACCTCTAGTCCTAAATGGTAACGCCTTTCGACATAATATGACACATGTTATAGTGTGTTGATTTAAATAAAAAATTAATAATCATAACTATAACTATCTTTACAATATAATAAAAAATACTAACACACAAATGCAATCCACCAAGGTAGTTAACTAATTCCATTCTAAAAGTAGGTGTCTTTATCGTGCCTCTGAAAAAAAGATTATAAACCCTAAAATATCACATCCAAGGAGAAAACAAAAGTTAATGCTCACAAGATGGCTTGTCTATTTCACTTTATGAGGTACTTTTTATCTAAGTTTCTATTTTGATAGGCCATTAAATAAGAAATTTTACTAGAAATATAAATAAAACAATGATAAAATATGTATACTAAAATTTTTGATCGGATATCAATTAAAGATAAAGAAGATATTGACTAAATGTCAGATAAATTTATGTTGTTGACATCCAAAGATAATACAACACAACGGGTCCACAAAACTGCTCGCCCAAGAAACTTGGTCATCATTCCCTTCTAGATTTTTCCTGCCATGAACGTAAAAAACAAATCACTGTGTAAATCCCATTCTCTGCCTTGTCATCTGACTAGTCAACTTGTTACAAAACATCAACACCTACCCCTGATATGACTTTCAACTCGTGTACGTGCAACACATATAATTCGTCGAACAATAACCACCTCATTGTATCTACCGTCTAATTTGTAACGATACAAACTATCAGAACCAACAACTTGTCCTCCCCTATATATGATTTAGAGCAGGCCTTCGGCGTAATTAATAGAATCATCACTATTGGAATAAAGATCATCATTTACTAGGTTTATGTGTCGTAGATCTATATGAGCTTAAATTTTTATGTGGATAGGGGGAATTTAGAGTCGCAGAAACAATTTCATAATGCACAAGTTAGATGTTTGACTTGAGATGGTAAGCCATTTTTGAAAGTTTATTCTAAGGATATTTTTATATTTTTAAGTTGCAAAAGAGGAGATAAGAAATCAATCAATCAAACATACTCATGGGAGAGTAAGAGTGATTTATTTTAGATTTTATTCTATTTATAGACACCATCCAAATTAGTTCAAAATATTATTGTGAATTAGTAATAAAAGTTCACTCAGAATAATAATGACCAAAATTAAATCATATATTGCAATAAAATGGTCTACAACTTAGGATACGTGCATATGTAGCAACACATCCATGCTACAAATTATTTTTCCCAAAAGCAAGTTTAACTAAGTGATTTTTTTTTCAAATGTTGAAGTTAGTAATTGGTAGTAATAAAGTAGAATAATGTACATTCTATTTTTAATCATTTTATTTTCAAATAATGTTTAATCAATATTTAAGGCAACTTTCGTGGTCCATATAATAATTAGTATAAATATCTTAAATACATCTATCTAAAATACGTAGAGAGATATCAATCACGAGGCACCTCTCTAACTATGCAAGTGTAGTATAAGTATACCAAAAAAACTAACAATTAAAAAGGAATATAATATAATAACTATATTATAATAAATATATCTATGAAATACATCAATAAATATTAATTTCAAGGTTCTTGTTATCACAAAAAAGTAGGACCCTGAGATTTGGCAATGCAGATCTCTACTTTTTGCTAACATGGGTACCACCTCTCAAGTTGTGGGACTTGCGTGCTTGAGATGGACCTCCAAAGAAGGCCGACTTCCTCTTCTTAATCTTACTGCCACAACTACTCCTAATGCAATAAAACACCTAACTATACCTAGTCTAACACTTCCAAGGAGACAGAGAGAGAGAGAGAGAGAGAGAGAGAGAGAGAGAGAGAGAGAGAGAGAGAGAGAGAGAGAGAGAGAGAGTGCATAAAAAGGGAAATCCTACACTAAGGGGTGGTGATAGCACTAGAAAATGGGTGTGCGCTAGACAATCTTCCCATCCTGCCGATGGAGAAGGATGAACTTGGAGAGGGTGGACATATGCACCACAGACCAAATCACATGCACTTTACCATCCTAAGTAAACACAACAACTTCCAAATCCTGCAATGAACAAAAGAGTATGCACAAAACCTGCAAGCATGATGAGAGGCAAGTGAAAGCAATAAAACAATGCAGAGGATAGGCAAGTATCATAGGACACCATTTTAATTACTCCAAAAGTATGCATAATACATCATTGTAGTAAGATAAGGTAAGAAATGCCATTACACAACTTCAAAAGGAAGGCTTGAAGCCCCAAAATTCACAACAACCCAACTGTGGAGAAGAGGGGAACACAGGGAGGGAAAATGAGCAATAACCTCTGCAATAATGCATCCCCTTACAATTTATAGAAATTTTGTGAGAAGAGAGAGAATTCGAGAAACCCGAATGCATGCTTCAATTTTCCCAAAATTTGAAACAACTGATGTGAAAGTAGCATGGGACACCTGCAAAACCCATCTCTTGCATACTCTTGCTTGCAGTATAAGGAATTGGCCTCCATACCTCATTAATGGCAGTAGGTAGTTGTTACTATGACTGGGCATATAGCAGAAGTAATGGAATTTTTTACCACCTTACCTTTACCAAATTTTAAATCTGAAATTTCTGGTGCGTAGAGGGCTTCGATACCTTTCTGTAAAGTCCAAGAATGTGCAAAACCGAGCCCTCAGCTAAAATTTATGGCCATTTGAAGCTTTGTAATTCTGTGGGAAAACTAGGGGCCATTACCACACTTTTCCTTACCTGCAGGAATCCGACCTCAATTACAACCCCAGTCATCAGACTTTTCCAATTACTTTTCTTATTTTTAAGAAAGTAAAGTAATTTGTATTCACCACTTACTTCACTTTTCCATTTGCCCTTTAGTTCGGCGGACTTTTCACATTGCTTTACTTAACTGTAGGGAAGTAAAGTAATTCTATTTCATCGATTACTTTACTTTTTGCTTCCCCTTACCTGTGAATTTTTCACATTGCTTTTCTTAAATTAACTTTAGGGAAGTAAAGTAATTCTATTTCACCGATTACTTTACTTTTTGCTTCCCCTTACCTATGAATTTTTCACACTGTTTTATTGCACTTAACTTTAGGGAAGTAAAGTAATTCTATTTCACCGATTACTTTACTTTTTGCTTCCCCTTACCTACGGATTTTTCACACTGTTTTACTTAAAATAAGTGAAGTAATTCCAATTCACCACATTACTTTACTGTTTTTTCTCCCACTTAGTTTGGCGGTTTTTTCATACTATTTTACTTAACTTCTTTTTAGGAAGTAAAGTAGATTAAAAAGCTCGCAATACTCTAACTCTTTACTTTATTTTACGTAGATTTGGGAGTGCATTACTTCAACTTGCCATTTGACCCGTCCACAAGCTCGCTGAGTTGTTTTATCAACTTTGCCTCATTTTTTAAACCCTTTTTTCAATTTTTAGATCTAGGGAGTTAGAAAAATTGCAGTAAAGTGCTCCCAAGCCAATTTTACCAATTTTAATCATTTTTTACAATTTTTTGGCTGGGTGTGGACTTTTGAAGCCCATAGAGAGAAAAATGCCATCAAATGACTGCAAGTGCTAAAAAAACCATGAATTTTACCTACTTTCTTCCAGATTCATCACTTAAGTTCCATTAACTGCCCAATTCTATTTTCCAAAGTTTTCCATTTTTACTGGGGGTTAAAAATGGATAACAATTTGGTGACTCATGGGGACATCTACCTATTAGACGAAGTAGATCAGTTGCCTTGAAGAATCCATTAGGTATGGATTCCTTTGAAGTAACTCAGAACTGATCTATACTTGAAAACTTGCACCTCGGAACCTACTTGAAACATTGCCATGACTGCCACCTACGGCTCATTCCTGCAAATATGATATGTGAGACTGAATAATGACACCTATAACTACTTCCTCAACATTTGATTCTTGCCAATATGAAGCACAAAATGACTAACTCCTTGACAAGATAAAGCATTACAGGACTTGCAGACACTTGATGATTTGGGGTATAACTTGGGACTGTTGTTTTGAGACTGGATTCTTCCTTCCGAGGCTACTCACTGGGATACTGCTGAGAGTAGGGTTTGCTTTAAACTGAATTTACAGAAGCTGGGATGACACCGCTGATTTTATAATTTCTGTGAGGACATTATAAGCTAGTTTTTTATTCTTGAAGGGATAAGTAAAATGAAAACACTAAAAAACCATCCCTTAACTGATTTTAGTTGCTCTGCATTTACTTGTTCTTGAAGATTTGTAATTTCTTCATGTTGGTGCCCAATGCTAAGGAGAAGTGCGTTTTGCCCTGTTTCTGAGAAAAAAATGGCCTTGGATCTTCTCATCCTTCAAATTTGATGAAAAAACAACTCGTATCTGTGTTTAAATGTTTTGAGTTGTTCATTTTTTCTCCATTCTTGCACCATTTTGAGGAATCTCTAAGTTTGCCCTGCGTTTTGCCCTAATTTTTTCCCGTTCAAATGCCTTTACCATTTTTTCCATTTTTCCTGGCCTTTGGAGCTTGAAATTGTTTGATTTATAGTTATTTGCCCTCAAAAATCCCTTGCCATGGTCATAAATTGCTTTGAATCACTTTCCATTTGTCCTTTGATCGAAAATTTCTTCACCAACAAAGGAAAAATCGATTTTGGACGTCGCTGGCAATTTCTACGTTTTTTGACGGTTATACGGGCATCCTTTGCTCGTCAAATTTTATCTCAAAAATCTTCTCCTATGTGGCCATTTGTGATTGGACAAGGTTTGATGGGTTTGCTTGAGCAATTTAGCATTTTTTGTGTTTTTGGCAAAAGGTCTAAATTGTCCCTGCAAGTCTGCAGGCCCTTAGCCAATCAGAGGGTGACACGTGGCAGTTAGAAAAGTCAAAACAGTGGAGGGGCGGAGCTGCGGAGGCACGGTGGAAAAATTTCCTTTGGTGAAAAGGAGTTAAAGTATGAAATGAGAGCGCAGACCCTCGGCCAATCAAAAGGTGACACGTGGCAGGGAAAGGTAGAGGTGTGGGAGTGCAGAGGAAATGGTGAAAAATTTCCTTTATGGAAAATGTTGTTAAAATATAAATAAGTGTGCTACCTTATAGCCAATCAGGTGAGGACACGTGTCTTGTGGGAGGGTGGAGCCGCGGAGGAAAAAAGAAAATTTTTCCTTTTTCCAAAAAGAGGCAAAATGTTTAAAATTGAGCCACGACTCCGTATCTAGTCATATTAAACCACGTGTCAGGCCTAAATCTCAACGACGGAGTGGCGGAGGAAATCGAGAAATTTTGTAAATTTTCAAAAAGGTGGAAATGTGTAGAATCGGTCCGCGATTCCAATGGGGCCCACTTTGGGACATGTGTCAGGCCCATTTTTAAAGGGTGGAGGGGTGGAGAAAAATGTCAAAAGGTGATCCCAAGCCCATTTCCAATCACATTGTGACATGTGGAGGGCTCAGATTAAAGGATAAAGGAAGATCAATGGTAACTGTGCATTTTTTAGTTTGGCCGCCATTTGAGCTCCAAGAAGCTTGGAGATGTGATTTTTGCATCAATTTTCATTGAATTTTTGACAAATTCACGTCGTTTGTGCCGACAAGGACCAATGCAATCGGTTTTGAGGATCAATTTGAAGATCAGAGATGTTTTTGAAATGAATTTTTGCCCTAACTCATCCAAAAATGTGAAATATCAGATCCAAAAGTTGCAGAGTCAAATTTTGGAGGGATAAGGATGGAATAATGAAAGGAAGGGGGTATGCATGCTTTGAAGATGAAAAACATGCCTCCATAATGGATAATGATGCAAATTTTGCAATGATTCATCTCTTTTTGAGACAACTGGAAACTTTTTGGACATGTTCTATTAAACGTCCTTGTCTGCGAATCATGAGAAAATTTTGTAACAAATTTGATCCTTTGGCATATTCTTTTCTTGGGAAAGAAGGCTCAAAGGAGGTTGAAAGCTATATATTGCATGAATTTGTCATGAAAAGGGTTAGAAGAGTTTAAAAAATCTTGGAAAACTAAAAATTTCACGGGAAAATCTGGGAAGAAGCCCATTCTCTAAGTGACCACCTTAAATTTTTTATATAACTCTCTCTGTATCATATTTCAAATCATGTTAAGTTGGTTGCACATATATAGCCATTAACAAGCTCTAAGATTTTTTTTCAAAACATTCCCTTGCTGATAAATTTAATCATTTTTGAGTTATTATGTGTTGTCTTTGGGAAAAATATGTGAATGTTTACATTTTAGAATGCATTTCAAATTTGTGTTTCTTATTTCCTATTGCAATCTTGTGTTTAAAATATCTCTTGATCATACATGGTCTCATTTCTTGTTGATAGTTTAGTGGCATTTGTAATCTCACATTTAGAAGAGCTTTCATTTGATAAAGAGATAAACAAATTTAAAATCACTTTACCTTCCATGACTTCAGAGATTGTTTTTAAACCTTTGGGTGCACCTTAGGTCATGATTAAATAGTGATTGCTAAATGCTTCATTGGTTCATTCTAACTCAAGCTTTTGTGATAGATGATCAAAGATTGTGTGGAAAAGTGCAGATCTGGGCCTCCATTTGATGCACATATCTTGGTTGAAGGGATGATTAACCATTTTGATACTTTTTGTTGTTAAGTTTCTCCATATTTTGCTGAAATCCTCAAAGAGTTTGACAGACTTTGGATTTTCTTATCTAAACACCCACCCAAAAAATCATTCAAAACAACTAATCCTACCCTGTTTTACCTATGTTTTGACCTGTATACCCACAGAAGATCAAAATCCATTTTGTTAAAGTATGCAAAACAGATCAGAATTTCAAAATGTCTTCAGTAACCCTTGCCTTGCATTGAAAGTATCTCCATAATTTGGAAGTGACAACTCGTGAAAGTCAGATTTAGAGTGTTGATCTTATTTTCCCAAGGGCCTTTTCATACTATTTACACAAATTGAGGGATATCTTCATCTCCTTCACCATTTGAGGGTTATAAAATAGGTTCTCTTACCTTGGTTGAAAAGGCACAACCTAAAATAGTTAGTACAAGATCAAGTCCTATTTGAGTGCTATCCATCTCTCCACAAATCTGAGTGCCAGTTAGATCATATCCCCGGATACAAAATGACACACACCATGATCCATCTATCTTCAAGCTTCATGCCATATCTTTGATGCTACTCAGACTGAAAAGGAGAACAAATTTGGGTACCAAAACTTCATACAACTATGATTTTTTTGCTGTAACTACTTACGGGGGTCATGATGTACTGCATTGCTTAGAGCAACCATGAACAAAAGCTATGTACAAAAAAAAAATTATACATGCCTCAAGTATGACTTTCTAAGTGTCCACAAACACTTCTTCTATTGAAATAAAACCTACTCCTACCCTACACTAACCAGAGAAATGAGAAACTCAAACAAAACTTGACACTGACAAGGAAAAGTAGCTTCCCTTTCTCATAATTTGGGACCATGCAACTTATTTTGCAATGAACATGGTCATGCACATGAGTGAAAAGTTGACCATAAGCTGACTTCCCACCCATCTAGCCAAAGTATCAACATCAAATAAAGAAAGTACTTCTTCATCAACTAAATCAGATCCTCCAAATGAAAGCTAGAAGCTCTCAATGATGTCATCCTCATTCAATGTCTCCAAATCTGATTTGTTCTCCTCCACGTGCTCCTCTTCAATGGAACTTGGAGCTGATTCTTTCTCCTCCTCTTTGACTGATTTTGTAGTTGGTAGTGAATCAATAACTTCTGTAAAGACGATGTCATAATGCACACTATATTCCAAGAAAATAGATTGTTAATCTTCGTCAACTTGCTCTTGCTCTACTTCTAATGCAATCTCAATATTCACCTCTCATTCTTGAATCTCAACCTTCACTGGAGGCTTAACTATTAAGGGCATTTTCTTGATATCAAACTTGGTAGCCCACTCTTTCAAGTTCCTTGCTAGTTCTTCCTTGTTAAGCTATTCAATCTTCTCCTCCCCTTTGCTGATTTTCCAATTTTGCTCTTTCCAGAATGGGTTTGGGACTACAAGAGGAGGGGTGGATTGGGATTCAACAGGTTTTGCTACTATTTGAGGTGGTGGGAGAGGCATAACATCTTGTTTTTGAGGAGTTGATGATTTCGTGGAAGGGAAAAGGGTAGAATAATTGAGATAAGATGGAAGACTAGAAGATGGAGAAGGGAACTCCACACTGGGTGTAATATGTAGTAAGATAAAATCATGATATTGGTGAAATGATGTAGGTTGGGAAGGAAAAAAGGGGAGAATAGGATGTGGTGGTGAACTTACCCATTGAAAAGGTTTCCTTGCATCAAGATCATAAACTTCAATATCTTCAGTCCATTTTGCAAGTAATGGCAACATTTCAACCATGAAGTCAAGCTACTGCTGAAGGATGAAATGTCTTGGAAAAGGGCCCACCCATGGACAATGTGTCCTAAAACCAATGCTTAATGCCTTCATCTAAGATGTAACCCTTGACTGCAATATCTTAGCCTCCAATTCTTGAACTTTCAACTGTAATTCAACATTTCCAGGTGTAAGATATCTTCCAAAATCTACATACCCCTACTCTTCAACAATTACATAGCTTGATGGATAGCCAAACTGATATGCATCTTGCTCATAGGGATATGTCAACTACTTATTTTCATCATAGTATGGATCTGGAGGTGCTTGATAGTAACTGTTGATGCGAAATCACAGCACCCCTGGGACTCTGCAACGCGATGGGTTGAGACTCTCAGTATGATTGCATAACATGGAGCTTTTCCCAAGTGTGGGACCTTGCGAAAATGGAAAAGCTCTCCGGATGAAGGCCGACTCCTATTCCTCTGTCTAGATGCACCAATAAAATGCAGAGGTTTACCCAAAAACCTAAATCTAACTACCAAGGAGACAGGGAGAGAAAAATGCATAAAAAATAAACCTAAGCTAAGGAGGTGATGCACCGAGGAATGAAGAACACCTGTCTTGCCAATAAACACAGACCATTAAAATGCAATGCAAGATCGTACACAGATAGCTAGATTCACAGTGAAAAGATCAAGGGGATGCAAATGAATACAGAGAGGGTTGAGAATCATCCACAAACATGCATTAATTTGTTCCAAAGATTGATACAACACACTGCAAAATGCCAAGAGGCAAGGTTGCATTACAGTTTTAGATAGGAGGTTTGAACTCCACAGATTCACCTGCCAAAGAGAAGAAGGGAGGGGCAGAACAAGAATGTCCAACCTTTAGAAAGAAGCCCCTCCTTACAATTTATAGGAAGAATGAGAGAGAAAAGAGAGAGGAATTCGAAATCTGCCCCAACCACCTCCATAATGCACTTAACTCATCTCATTATGATGGTAGGTGAGAACCCCAGCGAACCCAAAAGTGGCGAACTGTATTTTACATTTTTAAGAATTTGTTCTCACCCAATTAAAGATATCTAGTCGTAGTTGGATAGAGGGCCTCGTAAGCTTTCCAAAAAGTCCAACCTTGCATGAATCCGAGCTCCCAGTCAAAAGTTATGGCCATTTGAATATCTGCGCCAGGGTCTGCTTCTTGTCAGCGCTCAAAATGTTGCGCCTCCTGAAGGTGCGCCACTTCTGTGCGCCTTGGGTGCACCATTTCCTCTGTCAACACTCATTGTCGTGCGCCACTTCTGTGTGCCTTGGGTGCACCATTTCCTTTGTCGACACTCATTGTCGTGCGCCACTTCTGTGCGCCTTGGGCGCACCATTTCCTCTGTCGACACTCATTGTCGTGCGCCACTTCTGTGCGCCTTGGGCGCATGTCAGGGATTTGAGCTTCTTTGATTTCTCCATTCTTCTGCTTGTCTATATCTACCTAGGGAAAGATATATACAACAATTTGGCAACTCAATGGGATCACCTGCCTGCTAGGTAGCAGATCAGTGGCCTTTTAGCAATCCATTGGGCATGGAGTCATAAGCAATAACCTAAAACCAACCTGATATTTGATCCCGAACCTGATACCGCAACTTCTTCTCTGACAGCATTCTGAATTGTAGAAATCAACCTGAGAGCAACAAAACCTGTGCCGAAGCACTTAGGGAAACAAAAACCTAACTACCACAAGACAATGTGCATACGCACTTAGAGGAATTTAAATCTAGGCTAATATTTACAAGGGTGAACCTTTTCCTTTTAGTAGCAATGTTTAAGATAGATTCCATTAACCGGAATCGGGATTTCTCCTCCATCCAAAGTAGACAATCGGAAGGCATTACTATTCTTACATCCTGTGACCATGTAGGGGCCACTCCAAATGGCATCAAACTTGGAATGCCTTCCTGGCTTTTCCTGATCTGCATCCCATTTCAGAACTAGGTCTCCTTCCTGGAAGGTCCTTGCTCTCACTTTCTTATCAAACCATCTTTTTACTAAGGCCTGATCCTTTTCAATCGCCTGAACTGCATGTTCTCTTATTTCTTCCAATTCCATCAACTCTGCATACCTAGCCTCCATTGGTTCGAACTCAGACAACTCCAACTGCTTCATGAGCTCCAATGCTGGCAATTCTAATGATATAGGCAACACTGCCTCTTTCCCATATACCAACTTGTAGGGAGAATTACCTGTAGATCTCTTTGGCGTTATCCTGTCAGCCCATAATGCTGATTTTAGCTTGGTATGCCATGTCCTTTGGTTTTCATCTAGAGTCCTTCTGATGATTCTTAACAAATTCTTGTTCGTGGACTCTGCCTGTCCATTACCCTGCGGGTAATAATTTGAAGAGGTGCTCAAATAGATTCCATTCTTGACAGCCCATTCTGTAATCTTGGAACCTATGAATGCCAATGCATTATCTGATATGATAGTGGCCAGCACACCGAACCTGGTCACTATTCCTTCATAAAAGTCTAGTATGTTAGACTCATTTGCTTCCTTGAGCGCTATTGCTTCAGTCCACTTGGTGAAATAGTCCGTTGCCGTGAGAATCCACTTGTGGCCTTGGCTTGAGTTTGGATTGATGACCCCGACGAAGTCCAATCCCCATTACATAAATGGTTGGTCAACCAGAATTGGGTGCAATGGAAGTGCTGCTTGTCTTTCTTTGCCTGTGAAGAGTGCACATTTCTTGCACTTTCTTATCCATGTATAGCAGTCACTGAAGATTGTCAGCCAATAATACCCTGCCTTCATTATCTTGAGAGTTGTTACTCGTGGGGCAAAATGTCCTCCATAATCTCCATCGTGAAAATCTCGTAACACCCTCTCAATTTGACTTATCCCAATGCACCTCAATAGAACTCCATTGATGTCTTTCTTAAACAAAACACCATCAACAAGCACATATGGAATGGCTTGTAATCTGAAGTATCTCCTCTTTGCTTTGCTCATTTCTGGAGGGCATAGGCCTGTCTGCAGGAAGTGTATCATATTCTGAGTCCAACAAGGAGTAGGCACGTCATCATTTTCTTGTTCTTGATCATCCTGTAGTACCAAGGTAGTCTCCTTTTCATCACCAGCTTCAACTTGTTGACTCAAGGCTAGCTGCTCACATAGTCCCTTCCCACGTACTAGTTTGGTGACCTTGATCTCGATGTCATATTCCATGACACGAGTTATCCATCCTGCACGTTTCTCATTCAGATCCTTGTTTAGAAGGAAGTCCTTGACTCCCGCATGAGAGACTAATAATTGGATCTTGTTGTTTGAGACTAGGTGCTTGAATTTCTTTAAGCTTCTGATTACAGCAAGGACATGCTTTTCAATGAAAGAGTACCTAGTTTCGTATTCCTCCAAGCCTTGACTGAATAAAGCAACTGGTTGTTCTAATCCTTCTTTGTTTTGTTGTACCAGGATTGCAGAAATCGTGTCCCCACCACCAAAGGCATATAACATGAAGTCCTTAGAGAAGTCTGGATTGACGAGAGTTGGGGCTTGAGATATAGCCTCTTTTATTGCCTCAAAACTTGCCTTGCCTTCAGATGTCCACTTAAATGCCATGCTTTTCTTTAACATCAGTGTTATTGGTTTTACGAGAGCTGCAAAATTTGGAACAAACCTACGGACAAAATTGATCCTTCCTAAGAAGCTTTGAAGAGCCTTCTTGTGATCTGGCAATGGCAATGCTTGAATTGCTTCAACTCTTTCTGGGTCAATTGTCAACCCCTCCTTTGAAACAATATGGCCTAGAAGTTTTCCCTCGTGAGCCAAGAATATGCATTTTTTGGGATTCAATGATACCCCAAATCTTCTACACCTCTGAAATACTTGCCTCAAATGATAGAGGTGATCCGCTACATTTTTTGAGAATACAGTGATGTCGTCAAGATATATCAAAACTATTTTATTGATCAACCCCTTGAATGCCATATCCATTGCCCTTTGGAAAGTGGCCCCAGCATTTGATAGCCCAAATGGCATCTTCTTGTAGGCATAGGTCCCCCATTTGGTGGTGAAAGCCATCTTGAATTGGTCACCTTCTTTCACCATCACCTGATTATACCCTGAGTAGCCATCTAGGAGAGAGAATCTCTCTGAACCGGATACTACTTGCAATATTTGTTCCATTGAAGGAAGTTGGTAATGATCTTTGAGAGATGCCCTGTTGAGGTCTCGGAAATCTACACACAACCTGATTTCTCCGCTCTTCTTCCTGACCGGAACCAAGTTTGCAACCCAGCTTGAGTGCTTGATCGGGAATATAATGCTTGCCTCTATCAGCTTATTTAGCTCTTTCTTCATTAGAGGCTCCATGTGAGGGTTGACTGGTCTCTACTTCTGCCTAACGGGCTTAGCATCTGGATCCAATTCTATGGTATGTTATGCCAAATTTGGATCGAATCCTCTTAAGTCTTCATAGCTCTAAGCGAAGACATCTGGAAATTCTTGGCAAAGTTGTACGAAATCTGATTTCTCCTGTTCAGTGGCCACTTTGCCAATTTGAAGTGTTTTGCCATCCCCAACCAGAATTGGCTCTGAATCTTCTCTCTTGACCTGTATGTTTGCCTTTTCCTTACGAAACTGGTCGTTAGGGTTGAAGATAGACTCCAATGTTACTAAACCCTTAGGAAGCTTGTTTGTCCGCAGCTGCACTACCTGATCCCCATACTGCTGCTCTAATCTGTCCTGATTCCTAGCTGAGAATTCAGCCTCTTCTTGTAAGAAATTGACGATCTGTTGATCGTTCTCAAACACCTGCCAGCTTGTGTTATTATCTGGAACTGCTGGCCTCACAATCACATGGATATGTGGCTATGTTTTTCCCCTTCTGATGTTGTCAAACACATCAAACGTTGCTCCAACTGCTGCGAGCCTATCTGCGGCTTCATTTTTCTTCCTGGGTATGGACACAATGCTGAAAGCTTCAAAATCCTCAATGAGGTCCCATACCCTATTTTTGTAGCTCTTTAGCAGGTCATTCTTTGTGGCATGTTGTCCCCTAACTTGGTTGATGATTAGCTTGCTATCTCCAAACACCTGCAAGTTCTTTATGCCCCTTTTCCTGGCCCAATGAATTCTATGAATCAATGCTTCGTATTCAGCCGTGTTGTTTGAACAGGAAAAATGGAAACGAAAAGCTGAAAAATATTTGATGTCTTGTGGTGAAATCAACATTGCACCACCTCCAGCACCTTGTCTGCTTCTCGAACCATAAAAAAATAATTTCCAAACTTTGTTTTCATCCTTTTATTCAGGCTGAATGATGTCGGGAATGGGTGAATTTTCTTCGTGTATACAATACACGCCCAATTCAAATTCTTCAATTTCCTTGTATGGGTCAAATTCATGACTCTTGTTTGCCCATTCATCCAAAGTTAAATTAGGAATTCCCTTGACCTTAGTACCTGTTTCTAGATCACTTGAACACTCGTCCTGATCAAAAACCGAGCAATTTGCATTGATAGGATTTGGTACATGAGGCTCAATATGGAAATGGGCAATTGGTTCTGACCTGATTGTTGCTTTGGCTCCATACCTTGTCCTAAAAATCATGTGCGACCAATCTGCAGATAAATATCCACCGATTTTTGCAGTGAAGTCTCTTGATAGACACAACGCAAAGAGTGGCGGAAGGTCAATCACAGACACATCTTGCAAAACTATAACATTAGGACAGGAATGTAGAGTTAGGCTTAACCCCTTGATGACTCCAACAGTTCCTACTGCCGTTCCATCTAGTTGTACTACTCCTTTCAGCACTGGCTCATATTTCAAACCCAGCTGATCCGCTATTTGCTTCGGCATCACTGAACTACTTGCCCCAGAATCAATCATGCAATTGTGTACTAATTTATCCCCGATGATTAATGAAATATAGAATGGAGGGGGTTTCAAAACTTTACCTTGTTGTCCTCCATGATTCCCTTCAAGCTGAGTAGCATTCGTGAGGACCTTCTCTTGCATATGGGCCTGCTGGTTCGAAGTTGACCAATTCTTCATGGCAGCTTGTAGAAGATCTCTTTGTCCTGGGATGGATAAAGATTCCCACATTGATATATTCACGTTCGTCTTCTTCATTTGATCAATGATGTTGAAAGGGGATGAATTGTCCTTTTGATGTCCCTTACTTGGTGCAAACTTTTCTGGAGCTTGAGCATGTGCGTGTGTTGCTACAATAGGTACCTTGGGTTGATTTTGCACATTTGGAGCTGCGTTTGGTCTACTGACCCCTTGTTGTGTAAGAGTGGGTTGAGAAACAACTGGATTACACGATTGTCCCTCTCCTATATTTCTCTTCTTTGACCATGTGTTGGCAGCCACGCCTTGAAAAGGCTGTTGGTTAACTCCACAGAAGTCTTCCATTTGCCAATTTGCCAATGTGGTTTTTGTTGGAGGTCCTTCTTGTTGCGTTTTTTGCTGTTGATTCTCCTCCTGGCTTGGTTCTTGAGCAACACCAATGGTTTGCACCATCAAGGCCTGATTCAGTGCACCATTGAAACATGCTGACTGATTGTGAGGTAGATTGCAAGGGTAACACCAGTCGTACTCCTGTGCCATGTTATTTTGTGTTGGAACCAAGGCTCTTGAGGACGTCGTTGCATTTGGATCATACGGTCGAAATGGCCTGGCAGCTTGAGGCTGTCCTTGGTTCTGGTTTTGATTTGCAGCCTGAGGTGGTGGTCTATTTTGTTGGTATGGGGACCTAGCTTGGTACTGTGCTTGAGGCTGATACCGGTCTAGCACTTTGAGCTTGCTATCTTTTGATAGTCACAAGCTCATTTCCAAGGTTCTGCAATTGTTTCATGACCTCCTGCAATTCCTTTGAAGTATTTGAAGAAGTCGATGCCTCATTATTGCTTTGATTTCTAGGAGTTGGAATGGGATTCAACTCTGGTGCTTGACTGGTTGTAGGATTTCCCATGTCTGGATAGAGAGGCATTGGTGGCCTTGGTGCAAGCTTGCCGGCTTGGATCAAACAGTTCTTTGCTCTGATCGCTGTGTCATAGGACCCTGGCAGCGTTGTCCCTCCCATTGATTGGATCATCATGGCTATGTCTGAATTTATAGCCTTTAAGAAATAAAGGAATGCTCCTTCGGTAGTTGGTCTAACAGCTATTGGGATTCTATCCCATGTCCATTGGAATCTGAAGTTGAAATCTGCCATTTGTTCATTAGGAGCCCTTTTGATTATTGTCAGCTGTTCCAATAAAGATAAATTGTCTGCCCTCTCCCCGAATTGGCTGCAAAGAGCAGAACAAAGTTGGTTCCAATTCGTAATAGAGCTTGCTGTAAGGCCTTGCCTTTGAAAGATGAAGCCAACAACTTGACTGCAACATCCATTTCATTTATTTCGTGGATTGCACATGCATTAGCAATATCCTAGATGTGATCAATAGGAGTAGTATGATTTTCTCCTGTAAAATAGGGTATATTCTTTAGTGCTGCAATTGGAATTTGATTATTAGCATTTAGGGCAATTGGACTACTACCCGTGAAATTGACAAAGGGATTCGGTGGTAGATGTGCCATTATGATTGGCCTAAGAACCCTGGTCGATGCGAGAAAAGGCCTACTAGGTGGAGGTGTAGATAAAGTCCTGTTAGGTGGAGATGGTGATCTTTGTGGTCTTCTTCCTCTCCTTCCTCCTCCTGGTGATAGTTGCAATTAGACAAATAGCCCCTCTTCTCGAGTATTAGACCTGGTTCGAATTCTTCTCATATGCCTTGGGCAACTTTTGCTGCTACACCGCTGAATTCTACCCCTTCGGAGTCGCCAGATGTGTTAGAAAGTGAGCCTCAAAAGGCTAGATCCTGCCAAGTTACACACCAAACCTGACAATATTTAAAAATGGAAAATTGAAAGACCTGTATTTTTGATATTTTAGAGTTTGGAACTTGATTCTGGAATGACAGTCCTGAAAACCCAAAAATACCAGACTTCCGAAAACCTGAAATCTGAAAATAAAAAAACCATGAAATTTTGAAAGTCAAAATCTCAAAAATCTAAGAATACCCTTTTGAAGATTATCCCCCGATCTATCAACTGGTGAAATTTTGACTTGTTTTGAGCGAGTTAAGTCCTTAAAAATCGATTTTAAAGTTCAGCCTGGAAGGTGGAAAAAACTGAACTGTAAAACCTGTAATTTTTTAAGTCTGAATTTCTTGAAAGTTCCTTCGAAACTGTGGAATGACCTCTTGGTCCCACCGGGCGTGCCAAAACTGTTGATGCGAAATCACAGCACCCCTGGGACTCTGCAACGCGATGGGTTGAGACTCTCAGTATGATTGCATAACATGGAGCTTTTCCCAAGTGTGGGACCTTGCGAACATGGAAAAGCTCTCCGGATGAAGGCCGACTCCTATTCCTCTGTCCAGATGCACCAATAAAATGCAGAGGTTTACCCAAAAACCTAAATCTAACTACCAAGGAGACAGGGAGAGAAAAATGCATAAAAAATAAACCTAAGCTAAGGAGGTGATGCACCGAGGAATGAAGAACACCTGTCTTGCCAATAAACACAGACCATTAAAATGCAATGCAAGATCATACACAGATAGCCAGATTCACAGTGAAAAGATCAAGGGGATGTAAATGAATACAGAGAGGGTTGAGAATCATCCACAGACATGCATTAATTTGTTCCAAAGATTGATACAACACACTGCAAAATGCCAAGAGGCAAGGTTGCATTACAGTTTTAGATAGGAGGTTTGAACTCCACAGATTCACCTGCCAAAGAGAAGAAGGGAGGGGCAGAACAAGAATGTCCAACCTTTAGAAAGAAGCCCCTCCTTACAATTTATAGGAAGAATGAGAGAGAAAAGAGAGAGGAATTCGAAATCTGCCCCAACCACCTCCAGAATGCACTTAACTCATCTCATTATGATGGTAGGTGAGAACCCCAACGAACCCAAAAGTGGCGAACTGTATTTTGCATTTTTAAGAATTTGTTCTCACCCAATTAAAGATATCCAGTCGTAGTTGGATAGAGGGCCTTGTAAGCTTTCCAAAAAGTCCAACCTTGCATGAATCCGAGCTCCCAGTCAAAAGTTATGGCCATTTGAATATCTGCGCCAGGGTCTGCTTCCTGTCAGCGCTCAAAATGTTGCGCCTCCTGAAGGTGCGCCACTTCTGTGTGCCTTGGGTGCACCATTTCCTCTATCAACACTCATTTTCGTGCGCCACTTCTGTGCGCCTTGGGCACACCATTTCCTCTGTCGACACTCATTGTCGTGTGCCACTTCTGTGCGCCTTGGGCGCACCATTTCCTCTGTCGACACTCATTGTCGTGCGCCACTTCTGTGCGCCTTGGGCGCATGTTAGGGATTTGAGCTTCTTTGATTTCTCCATTCTTCTGTTTGTCTATATCTACCTGGGGAAAGATATATACAACAGTAACCTGAGAATGAATCTTGTAAGCTTGGAGGTGGGTAGAAACTATATGGCTGCTGTTGCAAGTGTGAAATCCATGAGGGAAATGGAGCCATGATTGCACAACTTCATAAAATGGAAGAAATTGGAAAGATATGGAAAGAAAAATAGATGGGAATGGATGAAAATGGATGGAAGGAAAGTCTGCAACTTAGAGAATGGGTTGCTTGGATCAATGGAGTCGCCATATGTGTTTTGGAATTTGGAGCCTTGACTGCTTATGTATTTCAATTGTTGTAGGTTGAAGTAACCAATCATACTTGAAGTAATCAACTTACACGAAGTAATGAAACAGATTGAAGTAACACAACTTAATTCTTCTTCTTCTTCTTATTAGTGTTCTTTACCTGCATTACTTCCCTTTGTTCATCAGAGTTTTAAAACCTGAAAACTTCAAATTTCTTCTTCTTAGTTCATTGGTGTTTGAAACCAACATTACTTCCCCTTCGCTGCGTTGTTTGGAGATGCACTTACTTCTTCTTATCAAACTTTGGAATGATAATTGCTTATGTCTTTCAACTTGAAGTAATTGGATTAGTTGAAGTAGTGCAACTTGGATGTGTAACTACTTAAGTATTTTGATTTGAAGTAACAAGATAACTTGAAGTAAACAACTTGAAGTAATTACATAACTCGAAGTAGTGCAACTACTTAAGAATTCTAACGTCAAGTAATTGAACAACTTACTTCCTCTTCTTCTTATCAATGATTTGAGGTGCAATTACTCACTCCTTATCTGTGTTGTTTGGACTACTGATTACTTAGTAGTAATGCAATACAAGAAAACCAATTACTTCCTCTTCTCTATGGTGTTCTGGGACCTCATTACTTCAACTACCCTTTGTTATAAGGCTTCCAAAACTATAATTTCTTTTGCCAAGAACACATCAACTTAGAAAAATGGAGATTGTTGAAATGCACTCATGTTAATGATTTTGACCTCTGTGATGTCCCATCGGGCATGCCATAACTATTATCATAAAAAAGTAGCACCCTGAGATTTGGCAATGTAGGTCTCTACTTTTTTCTAACATGGGTAGTACCTCTCAAGTTTTGGGACTTGCATGGTTGAGGTGGACCTCTGGAGAAGGCTGGATTCATCTTCTTAATTCTACTACTACAACTACTCCTAATGCAAGAAAACACCTAACTACACCTAGTCTAACAATTCCAAGGAGACATAGAGAGAGAGAGAGAGAGAGAGAGAGAGAGAGAGAGAGAGAGAGAGAGAGAGAGAGAGAGAGAGAAATCCTACACTAAGGGGTGGTAATAGCACAAGGAAAAGGGGCATGTGCTAAAAAATCTTCCCAGCATGCCAATGGAGAAGGATGAACCTGGAGAGGGTGGACATATGCCCCACAAACCAAATCACATGCACTTCACTATCTTAAGTAAACACAACAACTTCCAAATTCTAAAATGAACACAAGAGTATGCATAAAACCTGCAAGCATGATGAGAGGCAAGTGAAAGCAACAAAATAATGCAGAGGATAGATAAGTATCATATAACACCATTTTTATTACTCCAAAAGTATGCATAATACATCATTGTAGCAAGAGAAGGCAAGAAATGCCATTACATAGCTTCAGAAGGAAGGCTTGAAGCTCCAAAATTCACAATAACCCAACTGTGGAGAAGAGAGGAACACGGGGAGGGAAAATGAGCAATAACCTCTGCAATAATACGTCCCCTTACAATTTATAGAAATTTTGTGAGAAGAGAGAGAATTTGAGAAACCCAAATGCATGTTTCCATTTTCCCAAAAATTGCATCAACTAATATAAAATCATCATGGGGCACTTGCAAAGTCCATCTCTCACGCACTCTTGCTTGTAGCAGAAGGAATTGGCCTCCATACCTCATTAATGGTGGTAGGTAGCTGTTAATGTGCCTGGGTATATAATAGAAGTAATGTAATTTTTAACCACCTTAAATTTACCAAATTTGAAATCTGAAATTTTTGTGTATAGAGGGCTCTGAGACCTTTCTGAAAAGTCCAAGAATGTGTGAAATGGAGCTCCCAGTTGAAATTTATGGCCATTTGAAGTTTTACAGTTCTACGGGAAAACCAGGGGCCATTACTGCACTTTTCCTTACTTGTGGGAATCCGACCCTCAATTACTGCCCCAGTCATCGGAATTTTCCAATTACTTTACTTTTCTTATTTTTAGGCAATTAAAGTAATTTTTATTCACTACTTACTCAACTTTTCCATTTGCCCTTTAATTCTGCGGTTTTTTCACATTGTTTTACTTAACTTAACTTTAGGTAAGTAAAGTAATTCTATTTCACTGATTACTTTGCTTTTTGCTTCCCCTTACCCACGGATTTTTCACATTTCTTTACTTAACTTAACTTTAGGGAAGTAAAGTAATTCTATTTCACTGATTACTTTACTTTTTGATTCCCCTTACCTGTGGTTTTTTCACACTGCTTTACTGCACTTAACTTTCGGGAAGTAAAGTAATTCTATTTCACCGATTACTTTACTTTTTGCTTCCCCTTACCTATGGTTTTTTCACACTATTTTACTTAAAATAAGTAAAGTAATTCCAATTCACCACATTACTTTACTTTTTTTCTCCCACTTAGTTCTGCGGCCTTTTCACACTGCTTTAACTAACTTCTTTTTATGAAGTAAAGTAAGTTAGAAAGCTCACAATACTCTGATCGTTTGCTTTGTTTTGTGCAAATTTGGGGTGCATTAATTCAACTTGCCATCTGACCTGCCCTTGAGCTCCCCGAGTTGTTTCATTAACTCTACCTCATTTTTAAAACCCTTTTTCATTTTTAGATCTAGGGAGTTAGAAAAATTGCAGTAAAGTGCCCACAAGCCAATTTTACCATTTTTAATCTTTTTTGCAATTCTTTGGTTGTGTATGGACTTCTAAATCCCATAGAGAGTGAAATGCCATAAAAAGACTATAAGTGCTAAAAAACCATGAAATTTACCTGCTTTCTTCCAGATTCATCACTGAAGCTCCATCAATTGCCTAATTCCATTTTTCCAAAGTTGTCGATTTTTAACAGGGGATTAAAATGGATAACAATTCTTAGGTTTGATTTTTTACATATCTCTTTAATAAAAAACTTCAATAAATTTTCTATTGATTTGTGGAAAATGGAATAATTTAGCTACGTAGTTGTGTCTGTTTCAAAAATATGAATTCAAGAAAAAAACCCAAACATTACTACAAGACCAAGATATTACTATTTTTTGATTGACTTCTCTAAGAAAAAGAAACAAAATTATTTAAGTGACACTCTAATAGAATTCAAATTTATGAATGAATTATCACATGACGATCAAATTAACGTCAAATTTAATGTCGAGAATAAAAGTGAACAATGCACTCCATTATAGCCTTGCATGCCATTGTAGAATGCCTATCGACATAATAAGAAACAAAAATTCTCTTGATAAAACAACTAATAGTAAAATAGTGAATTTATCGTCCAAGGTACAATGAAATGACAACAAGCAGTAATTGTGGGAAGTAGATAATGTATGTATATAATTAGGGAAAATGTGGAAGGTACTATGGTGACTCTAGCTCTTAAAAATGGTGAGAAAGGATTACATATGCCATGTTTTTGGATTAAAATAGAAATTTTATTATGTTGAGAATAATTGAGGATTAAACAAATAAGAACAAGTTTTTGAAGTAATTTATGATTTGAAAGACAACAAATGCCAATTATGTAGTGACCCCTTGGCGGGTGACCGGAAAAACACACCGATGTTTTTTTGTAATTGGAATTTTCCATTCACCCTTACCACCAAGGACGAAAATTGATGCCCTCAATTTCCTAGTCCTACACATAATAATCAACATACACATTGGTTTGTAAACTGCCTCTTTTAAACAATAAACAAATCCTATTATGTTACACTGAATGATAAATGGACTAAATTCCTTTTAACCAATTGATTTAACAAAAATATAATTTATTAAAATCTAATTGTAGAGTAACTGAATGTAAATAATGATATACAACTGCTAATATGCAATATGACAAAAACAATAAGCAATTAAAGTACGAAACCGTAAGCAAGAGATATAAAAGGGATGACTTAGCTAATTTCTGCCTAATCTTGAAGTGTTTTGAATTGGGAAAACGGTTAAACAGGAAGTGAACATTGTCATAAATGCTCAAGATAAATTCTGGAGCTCACGGATGATGCCAGACATGGGTGCTTGGACTGGGGCAGAGGTGCCTGGGTGCCAAAGACCACTACTGGATTCCCGTGATTGCGAAAATGGTCATAATCTGATTTTTACAGTGTCACACAAGTGTCATAAATATTCCTTGTTGATCACATGTATGTTGCTTCTTTATCTCATAGGATACCTGTAACCTACAAAATATAAGTTCACCTGCAACACCCATAAAACCACATCAAATCGAAAAAATAAATATGTAATATGGGGAGTCAGACTAACCCTAATGGTTACCCAACAGAGTGAACATACGACCGAGAACTATACTACATCTTAGACTCCATGTAGTTCTTGTGAGTGTGTGTAAGGATTGTGCCTTAGGATTCCCTAATGTAAGTTACACTTGATAACGGGCTAGATATAGAATGTAACAATGTATAACATGTGTGGATGGAATATAATGAGCTTCCCCTTCCTATGTAGTGTATGCAAAAAATGCAATCCCTTATCCCTTGAATGGATGGTAGATGGATGGTTATAAGTATTTTAGGTGCCTTTTGGATGCAAACTTGTGTGATAGTAGCAATAATTAGAGCTTGGTCCTTTATTTTGAACACATAGTTACATAATTATATGATTTCCTGATTTGAATTTTGTAATTGGAAACTAGAAGGCTGACCCATAAGTATAAAAGATGCCCAAAAGATAAAAGAGACCCAAAAAGAGCGAGTAAGATAAGAAAGGGTTAGGGGTGCCCAGAGGGGACAAGAGTGCCTCAACGCTACTTTCCTAGCTAGGCGTTGGTGTCTAAAGCCATAAAAGATAAATCAGTAAAATACTGACTGGGCTGTAGGGAGTGTAAGACCAAATAAAAAACCAAAAACACAGAAAGGAGGCCAAAGACAGTTGTCAATTACTAGTTTTCTTGCTTAGGAGTCATATGAATGCTAGTATGTGTTTAGGACCTAGAAATGTACCCAAGTGTGTGATTTTATGTGTACATCAATATAATGTGCACTAAAAATTCACAAAATATTATAAATTTGAGATATAAAAGAAAATGGAGACACAAGATTTATCTTGGAGAAACCCAATGCCGGAAAAACTCTAGTTGGGTAAGCAAATTACATCCCTTCCACCATGTAATTCTCCAAAATACAATTCTACTACCAAAGGATGGCCTTCAATAAGGATTCAAACTCCCTCTAGTTGTAGTTGCTTGCTTACAACCCTCAAGTATGAAGAACTCACCTGTAAATGAACAAAACAAGAAAGATCTCTAAATTTTCCTTTGTCCTCACACTTGAATTTGTATGCGGGCCAAAGATGTGTCTCAATAACATGCACTCCTAAATTATCAGTTCAATAAGGATTTCAAGACAACGAATAGGAAACACGCATGTACCGACATTTAAAGGGTAGACTTAAAGGGGATGCAGTGAGTGCTAGGGTTGTATATCTAAAGGGAAATAATCCCTACACTAGTTCAACCTAGGGTTTCCAAAGCCCGCTGTTAAGATAAAGGAAGGAACCCTACTAAGATATCGGTAGTTGGGTGTGGAGAGGTATGGATTGATAATAAATGAAACAAACATGCATGATATAACTGAAATGAAGGTGATGATAACTAAGGAGCTAATAATTAATAAGAGTATTATGCTAACTAGCTTCCAAATACATGCAATACTAAGCTAACATAGCACAATGAAGAAGGAAATTAACTTACCTATGCAAAATAACAAGAGATGGTTAGAGCACTCACCTTGTACCTATAGGGTGGTCACTGATGTATCTATCTCTCTAGAGAAGCAACACGCTAAGAGAGAATTATTATTAGGTAGAGAAGGGGAACATTGTTCCTATCCTAGACTCACTATAGGTGACTTAATACTGAAAACAACCATCTAAGAAGAATACTATCTAATACAATCCAAGAAATATGTAAAATAAACCAAGAGTTAGGTGAGCAGATGTGAAGATGGAGCAAAAAAGAAGAGCTAATGGTAGTCTGAGTGATTCTGGCTTCCTTTTTTATTAAATGTCAAATTCGGTGAGGGTATATATAGGACACCATCACCTACGAGTGATGATGTCTGCCATGAGAAAATATGACACTGACACCATTGCCCATAGGTGAAATGTCATCGACCAAAGGATGATGAAATGAGGTGATGTGTTATAAAAATTGAAAAAAAGAGTGTTATAGATCATGAGATGTAGATGGACATAAGGTACCAAATGGTGAGATGCAAACAAGAATTTCATGAGTGCAATACTATATGAGACCTAAATGGACAAGGAAACCTAATAGTGCAAGGAAAAATAAGGATAAGACCTAGATAGATGATACTTTCTCTATGTATTGTCTCTAACCCATAATGATTACGTGAGTAATCATTCCCCTTTCCTTAGTATGCCCCTTAAGGAACTTGCTCAATCTAGAAATAGATGTATCAGTGACCCTTATTTGTATAAAGGAAATTGTTAGTAACAAGTATGGAATATGAAAAGTGAAAAAATAGGTGTATAGCATATGCCACAAGCCGTTGATCACCACATGTCACAATAGCAGAAACATGGGGTGGTCAATGGAAAGTAAGGTAGTCCATAACATCGATACTAAAAAGTAGATAATGAAAGAAAGAGCATGAAATCAAGTGCTAAAAGGACTAGCTAAAATGAAATATACCCACCACTATGCATACCAAATAGTTTCATTCGCCCTACAATGTACGAGAAAAATCAATGTTGCAATAACCTCTAAAGAAGCAAAACTAAAAAGAAACACTAGAGGATCATCAATAAAAAAAGACATAAATCACCTACCTAGGAGCTCAATGGGATGAGATATTGTGTCATTGAGATGTCGATGATATCGTAATGGTGTTAAAAATAAGGGTAAAAATCAGAAGATAATTGAAAGTATGTAATGTAATAGGTCAAAATAGAATGGTTTGAGATGAAGGTCAAGATGCAATAAATGGTGCGTGTTGTAGAGTTTGGGAGTGAAAAATGATAGTAATTGAAATATTTAGGTTTATCATGACCACATTTATATAGAAAATTTTAGTTTTATATAGTGATTTGGTTTGTTTATTTTCTTATTGCTATTTTTGGAATTGATAGAACCATGATCTCTGAGAATTCCAAATTTGGGTGTATTTTTATGTCATGACATGAGTGCAAGGCGGCAATGGAGAATGACGAGGTGTTAGCACGCAGTGAGGTGCATGACCATGAGTAAAGTTGTTGTATTTAATTTCATTGATTATATTAGGATGTTAGTTGGTATTTGTTGCTTTTTTAGATTCATTTGCTTGTCATAATTCTTGTCCAAACTTACATCATTGAAGTAGGTTAAGAAAAAATACAAGTGGGTTCGAGAGGTATTGCATTTTTATTTTTCATTCTTTTGTAGATTTTTACAAGTCAAAATTTTGAAAATCACGACCACTGATTTGGCTTGACACCGTTGGCCCCTTTAGTAACAAGAGGGCCTGATGGTGTCGGGAGTGGAGGTAAAAATGGAGCTAGGTGCCAATGGTGTCTTCCATAGGGTCAATTGTGTAAGGTAATATTTTTGAGGGGCTGATGGTGTCATAACAAAGGGGGTGATGACATAGGAAAATTATAGGTATAGGTTATATCCTTTGATTTTTCAGATCCAAATTCGAATATTTTAGAAGTTCTAATGTTTATTTTTTTGTCATTTTTTGGATTTTGAAAGTGCGCATAGATATCCACCAATGGAAGAGTGTAGATGTATCATGACTCAATGTTATGATTGCTGGATTGACCAATTCAGGAAGAGGTTGACCTAGTTGCAGGGTTGGATTTTTGGAGCACATCATGTAGATTCCTAGGATACCATTAGATTTGGATTTATTACAAATGTTTCTTGAGTTGCATGGGAGATCTAAATCCAACTACCTTTCAGTGGCAGTCATGGATAGGAGACCATGGAGATGGCATCTGACATTTGGAAGGATGTTCATGGGATTATGGGGTTACCTATTAGAGTGACACCCATATGTATTTTGATTTGAGTCCTTAGATGTTTGTAGAGTAGGAGAGCATTAGACCATATGGGATACTAGGAGAAATACATATGATGAGAGCATGACGTGTGTCTAGACTCAATGTAGTACATGAAGCTATAGGGATTCCAGATATCCAGAAAGTAGTTATAATGATCTTTATGGCATGGATAGTGTACCATAAAATAGATGGATCCATCTCATTATTTCTTGGTTGTTGTATGTAGCAGATTTGTATTAGATCATAGGGTACCTTGTTCAGCCGAGGACATCACCATATGTGTGTAGTTGGTGCATGATTTATATAAGATTCAGGTGCACAGGGAATCAGAGGGTTTTAAGAACTCATCATAATATTGACTGTGTTAGATAGATGAGATATTATCGATGTATAAGATGACAGGGACACCACAAGAAATAGTTGAGGCATGCCCCGAGAGTGATTTAATATGCACAAGGGCTATTAGCGAGAGTCACTTAGATCATTCCAAACACTAGCACAGGTGGGTCTAAGTGATGATGGTATACATGGTATCCCTTCATAAGGACTGTGGATCGGTGGCTCTAGTTCAACTAGGAGAATATTTCTTGGATACTATCATACGAGGTGATAAGGCATTATGTTTACTGGGTGGAGACTGATGTGGTGAGCAGGGTCTTGAGGTATTTTGGGTGGCTAATTCCCACGGTGACATTGACCATTACCACCTTAATAACATCATCATGTCAGAGAGGCCATAGGAATAGAGGTAAGGGTACTAGCAGTTATGACCCCTTAAGATTATTGGGGATTATTAGGGCCCACCATGTCGGAGCTAGTAGAAGGTGTAGTTGTGATTCTGGAGGAGCCCATCCGATAGAGGATTAACAGTTAGTGGTTCAAAGGAGGGATCCGATGGAGGAACCAAAAATATAGGGTCGCATGTTGGAGATAGTTAGTAACACTAGAAGGAGTAGCTAAGGAAACCTTGCACCATGGCTTGGGGAGCATAAGATGTGGTAGTCAAAGTGGAGGAGGTGACTTGACATGCGATCCAGGATTTATATGGTTGTGAATTTGAGACATGGAGGTCCTATACCATAGCGCAAAGGGGACATTGTATCCTGGTGCCACAGAGATAGGTGGGAATTTTATGTGAGGAGCTGAGACATCATTTTGATGATGAGAAGATGAAGGTATTGGGCAACCAAGTAGAGATAAAGAGACCATTCATGGAGAGGCCCTATGAAGCCAGGTATGAGTGCTTTTCTATTAAGTTAGATTATTTTTTATAAAATGATTTTTCTGCCATAATTGATATTGTAAGTAACATGCATCATTTTTGGTTTTACATAGCATGGATTGTGGAGGATTGGCACTCACTTGATAGAGATTTTCCACCATGAGATACTACATCCTAGTGTTGGATGTCCAGGATATTGCAGTGATGGTGGATCCAACAAGCACCATTAGTTGGGGCTTTAGTGAGTTCATTTTGTCTAGTGGGTGAATTGGCATCCCAAGACATTGATGATGCATCATAGGGATACACAGTGCATTGTTATCTACTGGACAACATAGGCGTGATGTTGTAAAGTCATATTACAAGCACAAATGTAGCCTTGGTTCAGTAGCATGTACATCTCGCCTAATAGATTTCTAGAGAGTTGTAATGCAAATTACTTCATTAGAGGCCTAGCTAGCGAGAGCGCAGGGATTTGCCTCTAGGGCTAAAAAATCTATGGCCGCATTTTTTTGGTTACAAAGTGATTATGGGGAGTATTAGTGTGCCCCATCGACCCAGTTACTCTAGATGGAGTCTAAACCCACAGGGTCCAGAATATCTTGAGTCAGTTTGTAAGGACATATGTTGATAAGCATATCATTCCTAAAGTATGAGATTTGTATGCTTTCTATATCCATATATATAAGATTTTGATTATATTTGGATGTTTGGATGCTTGTGTATATGATTTAATTATCATTTTTATACTTTCTACATGTATGTATGTGATAATACCATGGTACTTAGTAACAACGATAATGTGATTTAGATAGGTAAATCTGGTGAAAAGGGAACTAATAAGATAGCCCAACTCATGTGATGTGAAGAAGTTTAGAGGTGGATCAAGGCCAAGACATCCAATGATATGATGTCAGGATGCTATTAGCTATCATGAAAAATTGAAATTTTTTGCCATGACAACTAGGCCCACACTAAAAAATCCTTGAACCAGGTAATGTAAACCTGCCCTACGACCTATTTGTGACTATGTAAACCCCATCATGGATGAGAGGGATGTGCTAAATGGATTTTCAAAGTGTGTTTCATGTGCAGGTAAGCTGGAGGAAAGAAATTCATGGTTTCATTTTGATCCACTTTGAAGGAATGCTCCTGAGGCCCAAAAAGGCCTATTTTCAAGACTTTTACACCTGAACACCCTTTGGAGATGAATCAAGAAGAGATAATGCCTCCAAGTAGTGTGTGACATAGATATGATATCATTGGAGGTATTTTAGGGAAGTTTTGTAAGGTAAACAGGTTTAGGAACAAGTTATGCAACATTGGGCTACTTGTATAACGATGCAGGGAAATGAAAGAAGTAAAAATTTAGTGAGCTTGTTTGGATGTTGCATGAGCCTAGGGTATTTTTTTGAAGAGAAAAAATACTCATAGAAAATAATAAGGCATACTTCACATTGCAAAAGGTTTCAGGAGATTCTATATCTGGATTTTGAGATATTGGCCTGATGGTGTAGATGAAGATCCCCGATCTCAGTGGAGATTCAAATGAGAATTCCGTTTGTTATATAAGATTTAATAACCTATTAAAATCCCAATATGAACTATTAAATTTCCTCTTTACTCAAAATGTGTTGTTTTCACTTTTCATCATCATACTTTTCAGTAGGGGGTCACTTTCACCAGCGCATAGGCTTGAGCAAGAATCATAAAAGGGGTAAATTTTCAAATTTCAGGCAGAATTGGCTCATGAAACCATGTGGAATGATCTCATAAAACCTTTTTGAGTCAAAATATTATAATTTTTCCTATTTTACTCTCATGGAAGCTCTGGGGGTGGAAAATCACTCTCTGGTGTCTATTTGTAGCAGCTGTTGGTGAAGGCAGACTTTTTAAAAGCATCCAAGTCACATTTTTGCACTTTGGATGCACTTTTCCACATTTAAACTTGGTTTAAAAGGTGTAATGGGTGCAAAAAAGTGTGACCCCAAGGAGAGAGGATGATGTTTTGAAGTGTTTCGTCACTTAAGTGTAACTTTAAGTGGTTAGGTGAGTGTTAACAACTCACAACTTAAAATGACCCCCTCCCCACGATCAGCATGACCCATGGTGCACTTGGGAAGCCTTGATGCACCTTTTCACCTAGTGAAAAAGTTCATGAGGTTAAAAAAAATGTAACCCCAAGGGAGAGTCCTCTTTCTGTCACTTAAAACACCTCTTTGGGTGTTAGGCTCAAGTTATGCACTCACAAAGTCAAATGGCCCCCCCTTTCATGATAAGTATGACCCATGGTGAATTTTTTCATCAAGGCATTTTGCACATTTTCTCAATTTCACCTCATATAAATGTGGTAAGGTGCAATTTAGGCTCCTATACCCATTTAGTAAGTGCTAACTCACCCTTAACCCAGGTTAAGCCAAGAAGGTGTGAAAGTGGACCCAGAGGTGAGTTTTCTCAACCATGGTTATACTTTAAAATATTCAAATCGACCTTATGAAATTTTGGATCCATTTTTTTAATTTTTTTTCCATCATTTATTTTATAACCATTCATGCTACATCTTCACCAAGAAACCCCATTTCAGAAATCACTAAATTGCTCATATCTCACTCATTTTTGCTTTGTTTCCCACAAATTTTGCCTGAGCCCTCCATTGGTGAAATCCTTTGATGATCCAAGTTTCATCCCCATTGAAGCTATATTTTTTCACAGAATACATCCAATGAAATTTCTTCCCAAAGAAGTTTACTTTTCAGATTCAGAGAAATCTGGAGGATAAAAAACCCCTAAAAATTGGAGCAGGAGATCACGAAAAAAAATTCATAATCTAACAAGACCATTTTCATCCCAATCGAAATTACCATAAGGCATAATTATATTTTTATTAATCTAGCCTATGATCCTTACTAATAATAGTAATTTCTAGAATGAGTAATCAATCATCCTGAACCCCTTGTGAAAATTTCAAGTCAGGGACCCCAAGACTGCAAATTGTCAAAATTGGGAAAAAATTGCTAAATTTAGAAAGCAAGGGCGAGGACTGAATTTATAAAAATAGTAAATGGGTTAAATGAGATAAAAATGGTCACATTTTATTCCTTCACACATCCTACAATGGTTCCAGCACTCACAGGAGTTCTTCATCTCAAATTTCAAGTCAAATTCCCACATGCCTCATGTGGTGAGAAAAAGTGTAAAACGAGAAAATGCCAATTTTGTCTCGAAGGCCATTTCAATTCATTTCACATGGAATGCATGATAAATTAGTGATGGAATTTGTTTTGGTTTCATTCTTATTTCCTTTATCTAGAATTGGAAGGATTTTGTTCTCATATCTCATCATCATCATGCTCTTGTAGTGGCAGAATCAAGATCATGATTGTGTGAACAAAAATGCATCCAATTTCTCCCATGTGAATAATTGATCATGAAATGTGGAAGTGTCTCAAGGATCAAAAGGATTTTCTTAGTGAGGGAATTCATCCTCTAATGTTATCAGTGGTATACTTCTCAAGTTCTCATCACTCCTCTTCTTGGTGTGTTCAAACAGTGTTGTAAAGGTTCATCATTTCAAGAGTTTTCAAAAGGGGTAAAGTGTTCAAAGGTCTTCATTGGATTGTTTCACCAGTGAATCACATGGAGGGTCATCATGGGTCAATTGTTCATCTTCAACACCATCAAATCTGATCTACATTGAGGGTGAAGGCATCTTCATCCATATTTTGGAGCATTTCTTCCTATTCTCTCTCATTATTTCTCCTCTTCTCTCCCCCTTTCTAATTCTTCATTGTAAGCAATCATTGTAATCTATCTTATTCACTCGAGTGACTCTAATGGTGATATGTAAAATTTCCTTTTGATTTATAAAAGTGGAACTTATTTTCTCAATTCCTAGGAAAATGAAGAGTCACAAGTAAGATAAGGACATGAAGAATTCATGTGGGGGGTAGATGAAGAGGTGAATTGTAAATCTATAAAAGGAGATGACCTCCTCATTGTAAAGGGATGGTTATTCTTGTTTACTAGCTCCCATATTCTCTCTAGGAACAAGTGATCAAATTATTTCTATTCCTTGTCTAAAAATTTCTATCTCCATCTCAACTTCATACTATGAGCAATTGTAATTGTGCAATATCATGCAAGAAAACTTTGTGTTGGTTGTATCTTGTTCCTCTTATCTTGCCATAGTTTCTTCTCATTGAATGCATGGAATACTCTTGATTTTATGTTGGAAAACTCTATATGTGTTATTTTCAATATAAAATCCCTTCTCATACTTTCTCTCCTCACCTTTCTCCCTCACAATTCCTCCCTTGTGTTCCACACAAGCACTTTTCCACAGGTATAGGGAAGTATTCCTGTGTGATCCCCGGTCGTAAGGCCCCCCACAATTAGAGTAGTGTATATATGTTTCCTTATTTTCAATAAATGGAGCTGCCCCATTCAAGCAGAGGGACCTAGTCCTAGAGCATTGGTGAAATCCCACAATTTTCCCACCCAAAAAATTATTTCACCAAAATTTTTTAGTGCCCACCATGGGGCATATTTTGTATATTCTTCACCCAATATATGAACCAAAAAATCCTAAAAAATAATATTCCCAATATTCCAAAAAAATAAAAAAATCATAAATTTGAAAGTCCCAAAAATAAATTCCCATAGAGTCAAAAAGAGTGAATCCCTTTGAGAAAATTTGTTTGAGAACCTTTCTTAAATCAACCTTTTTCCCATTTGCGAAGTTCACTACAAATTGGCTGAAAGAAGATATACCAGGTTGAATAGAGTGAGAGGAATTGTTGAGCCTACTTTTGAAGCTTTGCAAAATCAACAAGAAAAAATTAGAGATAATCCATATTACTTCTCTCAAGCTTCATCTCCATCTGATTCTTCAAGTGGTACACCTGGAAATCCTATCCAAACTCCTATTGATACTCCTCCTGAAAATCCTCTTGATTCTCCTACCTTCCACCCACCATTGAACTTTGAATTTTTAGTGAAGAAGGAGAAGAACCTAAGAAGAAGAAATAAATGGCAAGAAGAGAGAGAAATAAAGAAAGAGAAAGACCAACCAATTGTTCTATGGGGAAGGAACACAGGTCCACTTTCTCTTACAAATCCTCTTCATAATCTACCAACAGGTTCCCACAAGAAATTTCTTAAAGTTCAAAGGTGACGACACACAAATTCCCATAGAAGAACACATTTCTCCTTCATCACATCATGCAGAATTCTTGGAATCAAACACGAAGATGTTGTTGTGAGGTTGTACGTAGAATCACTTCAAGAAAAAACATATGAGTGGTTTTATCTCTTTCCCTCCCATCCATAACATGTTGGGAAGAAATTCAAGAAAATTTCATAGCAAGATTCAAATCAGCTAAAGATTTCCAAGACCTCCTTGTTCAATTGGTGAAAATGAGGAAAGAATCAAATGAAACTATGAGAGACTTCGTGGCCCATTTCAATAGGTTACT
The DNA here is from genome assembly GCA_019776745.2 of Taxus chinensis. NCBI lineage: Eukaryota > Viridiplantae > Streptophyta > Pinopsida > Cupressales > Taxaceae > Taxus > Taxus chinensis. The sequence continues at coordinate 85,820,762 of CM034148.1, read as the reverse complement.
CCATAGAATACCGGTAGAGGCTTCACCATCCACAGACAATGTCAAGAGGTTCTTCATCAATGCACAACCTCCTAAAATTGGATTCATCTTATGAAGAGGTCAACCTCATACTCTTGAGCTTTCCCAAGAGGATGCAATTGAGATTGAAGATGATCTAATCTTGTCTGGAAAAATGAAGAATCCAAATGGAAAGAAAAGGGGTCAATTTTCCAAGGAAGGTACCACTAACTCTCTTGTTCAAAAATTGGAAAATGAATTGAATGCAATAAAGAAACAAATGGTCCAAAATATTCCTCTTCAAAATATAAATAGGAATCAGATTTCCAGAGCACCCCAAAGGCTTTCCTTGGAAGCTCCACCTGCCCAAGCATCTTGTGTAACTTGGGATGATGAAGAAGATGACATAGAAGAAGAGGTGGGATGTGCAAACATCAGGTACTTTGAATATTCATATGATGAAGAAGACTCGGTGACTGGATACAACTATGTGGTGTTCACCCATTCCAAAGATCAAGTGAAAGAGGACCTATCTAGTAATGAGAAAGAAAAATCAAATAACCCTCCACTAGTGACTCTACAAAATAAAACATTAAAAGGAGGATCACTGCTGCCCTCTCATGCAATCAAAAAATAAGAATCCCAAAGTCACCTCATCCAAAGCCAAATATCCTCTTCCAAGTAAGTCTCCATCTTTCTCTCATGACAAGTCAATTCCTAATGTTGTTTCTACCATTTCTAATAATGTGAGTAAAAGTGCCAATAATGCCCTTCCTAAGAGTATTCAACCTCCTTTTGCTACTACCTCCTCCATAAATTCCACTTCCTATGATTCCCACTTTGATATCATTGACCATATCAAAAAATCTAAAATCCATATCTCTGAATATGAATATCTAAGAACTCATCCTAAGAAATTTGAAAATCTTGTTCAATTTGTCAAAGAAAATAGTTCTAAACCACCTTCTGTAAGTACCAATCCTAGCAACACCATATCCCACAACTATCTTTCCTCCACAACCTCCACCTCTGAGAAGATAGAACCATTCTATCTTGCCTTGTTGATCAATGGGTATAGACTGAACAACTGCATCATTGATTCAAGAGCTTCATATAATGTCATGCCCTTGAATTTTACAAAATCCCTTGGCCTCACTCTTTCACCTACCAATGGTCGATGTTATTCTATGGAGACCAAGGAAGTTCCCCTTATTGGTCAAGTTAAAAATTCTCAGGTGGCCCTCGCAGACTTTCCAGACAAGAAATTCAGCCCCAAAATACTTGTGGCAGACATTCTGACTGCATATGGCATCTTGCTCAGCAGGAGATTTTGTTGGGAGATAGGTGGAGTAATGAAGTTGGATTGGTCGTATGCTACAATACCAGTCAAAGGTGTGATGAAAAATATTCTTCCTATCAGAAGGATGAAATACATTGTTCAGAGAGAAGGTAGCCCACAAGCAGAAAGTGTATGCCAAGAATCAAAATACTAGAATTACTTTGTAGCCTCAGAGGAAGATGTGGAAGTTCCTTTCTTGATTGGTCCAAGTATACCCCTTCCATTGGGTATAGAATTTGACTTTCAATTTGATGATGATGAGGATTAGAAAGAGCAGGTGCATCCAGAATGGCAAGAAGGTAGTCCTCAAATGACAATTTGTGCAGAAAAGGAGGATGTTACTAATCAATCTGGGCATGAAAAATCAGAAAATCAATTTGATGATGAAGAAGAAGTTTTCTCCTTCCCATTTGAAGAAGAATATTCCCTTGATGATGAATGTACAGATAGTAAAGTTTTCGAGCCTCTCACAGAGGATGTTGATCATGAAGGAGAAAGGATAGTTCTCAATGAGTCTTCAGAAGAGCCAAAGGAAAGGTCATTACAAAATATCTTAGAGGTTGTAGATGTGATGGAGGACCCTCAGCTAAGTCTTGAACTCTTAATTCAAGCCATGGATATGTAGGACATGTATGAGGCCAATTCTAGTTTTTCAGTTGATATGCAAATGTTTCATGATGAGATAGATCAAAAGGATGAACTCAATAAGCCTCTTGAAACATCCATTGATGCACATGAATGTGGAGATGAAATTTTCTCCTTCCCTTTCAGAGAAGAAGATTATATACAAGATGAATTAAAAGAAAATGATATGTTTAAATCTCCCATAAATAGTGTCATGTATGAAGATAATGTCTCTATCATGGAGGAGCTCATCGCATCCCATGAAATCCTTGATGAGACAATGTATGAGAAAGGAGAATGTATTGATCAACCAAGAAGTCAACAAGAGGCCATTAATGATATGGAACAATTCAAAATTCCTATCAAGAATCATCCCATAGGGGTAATGACCATGGAGCACCAAACATGTGAAGATCAAATGCCCAAGAATGAGACTAATGATAAATGTGATGAGGTTGATATAATTGAGAACCATATGTATGATAATCATGGGATGAAAGATAAAAAATTATCAGCATGGATAAACAAATAAGAGGAGTTCACAACACTAGTAATTCCAAAACAATTGAGGAGGGGTTCCTATTTCATCAAACCAGTGAATGGTTTTTTAGAACATCATCATTTGAAGTTTCCCATGTCTAGGTAACACATTCCAAGAAGAAGCACTACATAGAAAGTGGGTTATCCCCCGCATGTACCATAGGTGATTTAGGTTTTTTTTTCCCTGTTGTGTGGTGTGTTTCCCTTTCGCTTTGTGTGTTTCCCTTTTTGTCATGTGTTTCTTTCGTTCCTTGCTTGTGTGAGTTGAATGGTGACTCTTTTTGCCCAATGGATAAGGTTGTGTATAAAGCACTGGTCTATATTGTCTCATGAGATTATGAGGTTCCTACTTGCTTTGTTCTCACTGTGTTCAATCCAAAGAAAGTCCCCAAGCTAGAGCCAATTATTGTCATGCAAAATGTCTAGCATGAAAAATTGATTTTTTTGCCATGACAACTAAGCCCACACTCAAAAATCCTTGAACCAGGTAATGTAAACCTGCCCTCTGGCCAATTTCTGACTATGTAAACCCCATCATGGCCAAGAGGGATGTGCTAACTATATTTTTAAAGTGTGTTTCATGTGTAGGTAAGTTGGTGGGAAGCAATTCATGGGTTCATTTTGATTCACTTTGAAGGAAATGCTCCCAGAGGCCTAAAAAGGCCTATTTTCAAGACTTTTACACCCAATGAACACCCTATGGAGATGAAATCAAGGAGATATAATGCCTCCAAAGAATGTGTGACTAAGTTATGATATCATCAGAGGAATTTTATGGAAGTTCTACAAGGTGAAATTGGTTTAGGAACAAGTTGTGCAACACTGGGCTACTTATAACACAGTGCAGGGAAATGAAAGAAGTAAAAAAGCTAGTGAGCTTGTTCTAGATGTTGAGGGAGCCTTGGTAATTTTTTGAAGTGAAAAAATACTCATCAATAAATATAAGAATGTATACTTCACATTGTAAAAGGTTTTGGGAGATTCTATTGTTTATATTTTGAGATATTGGCCTGATAGTGCAGATGAAGATCCTCGATCCGGTGGAGGTTCAAATGGGAATTACATGAGTTCTATGAAGATTTGAGACCTAATTCAAAATCTCAAGATGACCTATTAAATTCTCATATTCATTAAAATGTGTTGGTTTACAAAAATCATCATTCTTTTCTCTGTGGCAGTCACTTTCACTAGCGCATAGGCTTGAGAAGAATCATAAAAGGGGGTAAATTTTAAATTTTATAGAAGAATTGGATCCTAAAACCTATGGGAATGATCTCATAATAATTTTTGGAGTCAAAATGATATAATGTTTTCCTAAGAAACTCTCAGGGAAGCTCAGGGGGAAAATAATCACTCTCTGGTGTCTATTTTTGGCAGGTGTTGGTGAAGGCATGCTTTCTAAAAGCATCCAGGCCACATTTTAGCATCTTGGATGCACTTTTTCACATTGAAATTTGTGAAAAGGTGCAATGGGTGAAAAAAATGTGACCCCAAGGTGAGGAGAGAAGGATGTTTTGAAGTTTTCATCACTTAAGTGACAACTTGGTGGTTAGGTGAGTGTTAACAACTCACAGCTTAAAATGGCCCCCTCCTCATGATCTAGTACACCCTTGACACACTTGGGAAGCCTAATTTCACCTTTTCACATGGTGAAAAATTGAAATGGGTGCAAAAAAATTGTGACCCCAAGGGAGGAGGCTCTTTTTTAAACGTCACTTAAAGACACCACTTTGGGTGTTAGGTAAGTTTCAACCTCACACTTTCAAAAAGTGTCCACCCCCTCCCATGATGAAAACACCCCCCATGGTGCATTTTTCAAGGCTTTGTACCTTTTCACCATTTCACCTCATACAAAATTTGGTAAGGTGTAATGGAGGCTCTCATACCCATTTAGTAAGTGCTAACTCTCCTCTCTCAACCTGGGTTAAGGAAAGAAGTGTGCAAGTGGGTTAAGAGGTGAGTTTTCTCAACCATGGTTAAAGGTTGAATTTTTAAATCATCTTAGTGAATTTTTGGATCCATTTTTCAAATTATCCTCCCTCCAATTTATTCTATAACCTGTTCATGCTACTTAATTTTACCATGAAACCCCATGCTTGAAAACACACTTTTTCTCATATCTCACAAAACCTTGCTCTATTTTCCATGAGATTTTAACTAAAGGTTCGTTTAAAAAATGCCTTTAAGAAGAGTGTTTTCTTGCCTGAATTTATGATCTTTTCTATTTTCTATAGCTCCATGAAATTTATCAGCTCAAAAATATCCATTTCTCAAATTTACAAATCCTGGAGCATTGAAATCCTTGAAAATTGGAGCTAAAGGCTTGAAATGAAAAACAGAAACTTTGCAAGTGGTTTCATTCGAATCCACACCAAGAAGAAAATTTATATTTTTAGTAATCCTTCATGGTAACACCTACTAAAAATAGTAATTTTGATAAAAATTTTCATTCATACTCCTCATTTCATTTCCCCATGATCGAGACATTTGAAAATTGGCAAGATTGATAAAAATGGCAAAATTGGACAAAATAGGGGCAATAATGATGGATATTATAAAAATAGTAAATGGGTGAAATGAGATAAAAGTGGTCATATTTAAATCCTTCACACATCCTAAAATTGTATTGGAACTCACATGATCTTCTCTCTCTGTTTTCAAGTCAATTCCCGCATTCCCCGATGTGGTGAGCAAAAAGTGCCAAAACAGGAAAATGCCAACTTTGTCATGAAGGCCATTTCAATTAATTTCACATGGAATGCATGATAAATTGGTGGATGGAATTGGTTTGGGTTTCATTCTTATTCCCTTGATCTGGAATTGGAAGGATTTTTTATCATACTTCATTCATCATCAGTTCTCTTGCAATGGCACAATCAAGATCATGATTGTGTGAAAAAATATGCATTCAATTTCTCCCATGTGAATGATTGATCATGAAAATGTGATAGTGTCTCAAGGATTAGAAGGTTTTTATCAATGAGGTAATTCATCCTCTAATTTCTCAGTGGTATACTTCTCAAGTTCTCATCACTCCTCTTCTTGGTGTGTTCAATCAATGTTGCAGAGGTTCATCATTTCAAGAATTTTCAAAAGGGGAAAAGTGTTCAAAGGTCTTCATCAGATATATTTGTTAGTGCATCATTGTGGAGGGTCATCATGGATCAAAATTTTCATCTTCAACACCATTAGATCTATCTACATCGAGGGTAGAAATCTTCATCCATGCTTTGGAGCATTCCTTCTCTTCTCCTCCTCATTATTTCTCCTCTTCTCTCCCTCCTTTCTAATTCTTCATTGTAAGAAATCATTGTAATATGTCTTATTCACTTAAGTGACTCTAATGGTGAAATGTAAAAGTCCCTTTTGATTTATAAAAAGGGGACTTATTTTCTCAATTCCTAGGAAAATGAAGAGTCACAAGTTGAATAAGGACATGAAGAGTCATGTGGGGGGTAGATGAAGAGGTGAATTGTAAAGCTATAAAAGGAGATGATCTCCTCATTATAAAGGGATGGTTATTCTTGTTTACTAGCTCCCATATTCTCTCTAGAAACAAGTGATCAAATTTCTTCTATTCCTTTTCTAAAAATTTCTATCTCCATCTCAACTTCATACTATGAGAAATTGTAATTGTGCAATATCATGCAAGAAAACTTTGTGTTGGTTGTATCTTGTTCCTCTTATCTTGCCATAGTTTCTTCTCATTGAATGCATGGAACTACTCTTGATTTTATGTTGGAAAACTTTGCATGTGCTATTTGCAATATAAAATCCCTTCTCATAATTTCTCTCCTCACCTTTCCTCACAATTCCTCCCTTGTGTTCCACACAAGCACTTTTCCACATGTATAGGGAAGTATTCCTGTGTGATCCCTGGTCGTAAGGCCACCCCCATAATTAGAGTAGTGTATATATGTTTCCTTGTTTTCAATAAATGGAGCTTCCCCATTCAACAAAATACTGTGACGATCCAAAGTAGGAAAGAATGGGGAAAATCAGAGCCAAAATAGGTGGATTCTAGAACAAGGCACTCTAATGGTAGGAGAAACTAAGGCGTACGTGGTGATAAATCCAAGCAAAGCAAATAGCCCAAGCAATGATGTAACTATATATTTGAGATAGTGTGAAAAACCCAAGGTGTATTGAGAGCCATAAAAAGGCAAAAAGTGTTCGTGTAAAATCCAAGTGGGGGATGAGAGCCCAAGAGGACATGTGAGATCAAACCAAAGAAAGAAAACAAGATGTAATCAAGGTATTAAAGATAACTAACCATGAGGGGCAAAAGACCGCAATGTATCAATGATAATAGCATCAACTTGATTTGGGATGTGGCTTTGGGCATGGGCCATGAGGTCCTCGATGGTGTGTTATGTGATAACCACTTGCCAATGTAATTTAGACTTCGTGGTGAATAAGGTACTCAACCAATCTATTAAGAACATCACTTTAAATAACATCCATAGTGGGATGATTATCATAGCGAGGTGGTGGTCCATAGGTAGGTTATGGTCTAGTTGGTTGAGGGGAAGGTGGTCGGTTCCTAGAGGAATCAACTCCATGATTATGATTTTGAGAAGAATTTTTGGGAATGGGACACTTGCTATGCATAACCTGATAGTTGGTGTAGGTGTGCGCGTAATACCTATGATGGGAGCAGAAGAAAGGATCTGAAACAGAAGGATGTGTAGCCTTTTTGGTTTGATCACGTTTGACCTTAACTTCAAGCTTCTTCATGTGTTTTCGATAGGCTCAATAGTTAGAAACATCATGCCTCAAAGCCTTGTGTCATGTGCAATATAACTTGGTTGTGGAGAACTGAGGAGTCGTAAGGGAAAGAGATCTTGTAGGCTATAAAGGGATAGTGGGAGTATCTAGTTCCGATGCAATGGGTGAAGATGGTGTCAATGGATTAGTATGTCACTCAGTCATTGATGTATGATCTATAGGACCATCACCCATGAGATCATTAGCTTCATAGTAAAAATCAGTAGCCTGATATTTTGTCAAAGAAAATGAGTCATCTAAGTCTATGTTGGTATGTGAGAGTGTGACTGGTGGAGCAAGACGAGGCTCAGGCATCGGTGGGGAAGAAGTATCAATTGTATTCAGAGGTTCCTCTTTTACTAAGATGGCGTTTATGTTGTGAGTAATTTTGGTACATAGGGATTCTTGGTAGTGCAAGAATTCTTGATCATGAATCTGGGCTTAGCTAGCTAGATGGGGATTGTATAAGTCATAACCATCATTGTAATATGATATGGAAGCATCAACTGCAAAGGAGTCAACTATGGTTTCAAATTGGACCATACACTCCTAAGGGGGCTGCAGTGTTTTTGAGATAACTACGAGAATCAAAGGCTCCTTCTTATGATGCCGTAAGGAAGGAGGTAGCTGATATATGATGAGTTTAGGAATATAAGAGGTATTAATTATAAGTGATTAACTAAAATGTGGAAATATGCACTAGTTAATCTAAGCTACGAACAATTATAAATAAAGTAAATAGATGTTGTAAATAAATATAAAGATGACCCAAATAACTAATCTAATGAAAGTATAAACCCTAATGTGTAAGAGAGAAGAGAAAAGAACTCAGCGGAATAGAATATTCTTGCAGGACTGTGTCACAGAGGTGACTAGAGAATCTAGAAGCAGGAACAACTTTGTAGAGGACTTGAAAAGGATGGATCTAGACTGATTCTCTGGACTGGAGTACCTGAAGAGGGACTGGGGTGCCTACCTACACTCTGGTCTATAAAATGGGCACCTGAGTTTGTGCAAAAGATCCAGAACCGAGTTTCATAGGTTTGGTAGGTGTTCTAAAACCCTCATTATGTGTCGCATCAGATTCATTTCCATATGCTAGGTGTCATTGATGATCCAAGATGATGAAAAGACCTTCAAGAATACCAAAAGAAGTATCAAAACCTAAAAAAAGAAGAATTCAAATGAATGGATCAGACTGAGCTTAGCTGCCATAATAGGGGTCTTACTAACTGAGTGCTCCACTACATTTTGGACCCAAATGTAGTTCTAGTGAGTGTGTGTATAATGTGCCCCAGGTGCTCTTGTACCAGTCACACTTTGTGAAGTAGCAAGTGATAACTAGATGTAGAAAATGTAATAGAATGTGTGCATGGAATATAATAGAATCCTCCCCCTATGATGTGTGTAATGCTGATGTCCTAGCCTTCTGCCTTGTGATGAAGCTATGTGGATGTAAGTGATCTCCAATGTAATAAATGGACGCAACTCTAGATGGATGATAGTAGTGACTAGTGCTTGGTCCCTCATTATGGTCTCATAAATTTATATTTATAGGGATCTTTTGACCTAATTTTGTAATTAACCCTGAAATGGCTGACCTCCAAAAAGATAAAGACCTCAAATGGCTAAAAAGAGCCCAAAAAGTGGCGAGAAAGTGTGAAAAGGATCGGGGCACCCCTGGTGGGACCAGGCACCCATGGGCGCCCCAGTACTAGTCTATGCATCCCAGTTGAGGATAAAATAATGCCAAGTGATGAAAACTGACTGGGCATGTAGGTGTAAAAGGTCAGGGATTACGAAATCAAATAAAACAATATGTCCAAAGGACGGGGGTTAATTAGTACTTTCTTCACTCAAAAGCCTTCTAAATAGTAGTACGAGACGAGAAATAAATAATGTATAAAGTGCATGATTTTGTGACTACACTAAGTGTGACCTCATCGGGATTGTCATTATTTGATTCTAAGAGATTGGGAGGCATGCGCTCGATGAACTCAGGATGACCGCCATTTCTGCAAAGAGTATCTATAGGGTAGTTAAAGCGTTGATGTTATCAAAAGGGGATAGGTGATAGTCATCAAGCATGGGGAGCTTATATGTCCCATTTTGTTGAAGTGTATCATAGTTTTAATGGTTAATATCCCCTTGAATCTTATAAATAGCTCCCTTGTGAGTGAAATTCACACACTGATATGTGGAAGAAGCAATGACGCACATATAATGAGTCTAAAGCTGCCCTAAGAGAATATTATAAGATAGGGGAAATTAAAAACCATGAATTTGATACAAACAGTCCTAGGGGGAACAATGATGGATAACCAAATACACCCCATCAAAAGCATATGTCATCGATTGTATCCTTGAGAGGTGGTTCATGTGGATTTTAAGTTGTCAATATAATAACGGAGGGACTTGATGAAATCTAATGAGGCCACACACGTGCATGTTCCCTCATTAATGAGAGCATGCTTAACTGAAGTGTGACCGATATGAACCGAAATGAAGAGAGGTGGATCATCTACATGAAGTAAGAGCTCATCCAGAATCATAGAAGTGATGGGAGAACAAATGTATGAGTGATCATCCATGGTGATATCATTATGAATGGAGAGTTCCTCACATTTCTGGTGGATAATTTATTATGAGCCATGTAATGTAGGACTTTGCACCAAATAGGGAGGAAAAGGGATCTTCATATCAAAAAACGCAGTCATAAGACGCTCACGATGGTGAGGTGATGTATGCATAATTTCTAAGAAAGGAACTAGACTAAGATTTTGGGTAATTGCTTTGAGAGGATTCCACTCGTCATGACTGGACCGTGTAGTAGGCTAAGAGTGTTGGGAGTCCTCAGAAATAGATCCAAAAGGAGTAGGGGTAGTTAGAGAGGCTTCTAAAACTGATTTTTTCTTAGTTCCTATGCCATTGGCCCTATAAGTTTGATTTTCACAAGGGCGATGGTGTCTGTAGATAAAGATGGAGATCTAGATATAATCAGCTCTGTAGGAGAATTCCTATAGGGGCTGACGAAGTCTAGAGGAGGGAAGTATTTAGTTTAAAGAGATTAATTCTAAGGTACATGAGGATAGACAAATTTGCGAGTCTGAGGCTGGAAAGCTACAAGATATTTTGGTTCTATATAAGTTATGACATGTTTTAAATAATTATATGCAACCATATTTTCAGGAGGGTAATCAGTTTTAACTACATTGGTTGTAGCATTCTATTGCTTCTTGGAATTTTCAGCGGTATCATGATTAGGGAAGATTTTTAGATTTTCATTAGCCTGGTTGATGGCTTCATGAAGATCCTTCTTTTGAGCCACATCACAATCCTTGACCACTTTGGTCAAATGCTCATGAGTGGCATTGTAATCAAATTTGGTTCCTAAGAAGAATTTGATGGTATCCATTCAGAGTGCATGACAGTTCTCATGTGAGTGACACCAATTAGCGTGTCGCCAACAAAAAATACTCTCATCATGTCAACGAGGAATGGGTCGAGAAGGATGTAGGATTGTGGTAAATGGCTTAGGCAACTGACGTTTCAACTCTTCTTTACTTAGTGGTTGATGATAGTTAGGTTGGTTTTTGTTGTTAATTAATATTTAAAATAGTTCTATTGGAAGAAGCGATGCAAGGAAGAATATATGAGACTCTGTCGTCCATCACATTCTTGTTTTTAGAGTGTTGAAGGATTTGGACTTATTTATTAGTTTGTGTCTTGGAAGGAGCCTTCTCAAATACCCTCATCAAATAGTCTTTCCTTTTTGCTTGTTCAAAGGCCTATTCGAGGGAAGTAGGAGAAAAGGACCCCACATTGTATTGAAGGTGAGGCTCAAGGGCTCATAAGAAAAGATGAAAGAGGCTATCATTGAGCATGTTATGTTCTGCCTACATGGATAAGGTCTTCCAATGCTTGATAAAGGCTTCTATTGATTCGTTCTCAAATTTTTGATAATTGATGAAAGCATTGATGTTCTTTTTATGTAGATTGTGACATTGGAATTTGTTCACTAGGGCCGTTACGAGGGACTCTAGCTCAACTATATAATTAGGAGGTAAAGTGTTCTACCGATCCAAACATCTCCTGTATGTGTATTTGTTAGGAGTTTGGTGGTAGTGAATAAATTGGTCATGTTCCACTCCTTGTAAAGATTTTCAAAGGCTTTGATATGAAGGGTGGGATTAGTAGACCCATCGTAATAGATAGATGAAGTAATGCCACCAATATTTATACTAGAAATATAGGGTGTTAATGGATCTTGTTGGACTGCTCACATGAATTTGTTTTGGATGGGGGGTTGAGTGATGGGTACCCTATTAGGTCCATTTGGAAAAGGAGGGGGCATGTTACCCAAAGAGCCTGTTGTAGGGTGGTTGACTAACTGAGCCATGTTAGCTTACATTTGGAGAAATTGAGCCATCGTAGCAGATTGTTGTTGGCTCATTTTGTCAATGAGTTAGAGAATAAGGTTAGTAGGGTCATAATTAGAGGCATTTTTAGATGAACCTATTTAAGTGGCTTTCCCCTTTTTTTCCCTATCATTAAGTTGTTCAAACACAAACTCAAAAATATGTTTTCCAATTGTTTCTTCTGATTCTCCCTTGTATTGAAGAATTTGGGATAGAAATTTTTGAATCTTAGGAGGATGGTTAAATGTATCATCATTGTGGTTTTCTTCTTCCTCATCCTCTGTTGGACCACTGTGTTGGGTAGAAGGATTTTTTCTAGGTGCTCCTATGATGCAAAAATTCATACAAAAGGGAAACTCAGCCTCAAGATGATGTCTTAGGAAAAATTTGCGCAACAAATTCAGAGGACCCAAGGCCCAAATAATCCATGATGAAGTGATGATATGGCTGAGAAAAGGTCTGGAAGTGAAGGTTACAGACACACTCAATCGTATAGAAGGTTGTACACAGGGGAAAAAGGTTTCTATAAACAAATATGAGAAGATAGATATGATCGGTCATGCAGATAGGTTTACACAGGGGAAAAAGGCATTTAGATATGAACAAACAGGTACCAACAGGATCTCCTAGGAGTGATTATGTCCTTGTAGATGGGTTTTTGGGTGTTTAGATGAAGTCAAATTTGAAGATGGATGCTTTTAAAAAGTTGTGCTTGATCATAAGGTCTTTAGGATTCACCTCAAGTTCACCATAGAATGTATGCGGGCCAAAGATGTGTCTCAATAAAATGTATTCCCAAATCATCCATTTGACAAGGGTATTGAAGAAACGAGTGTAGACACAAAATCGTGCACTTTGGGTAATTATCTAGTTCTGATTGCATACTACTATTCATATGATTCCTAAGTAAGAAAAGTACTAATTAACCCATTTCTTTGGTCATCTTTGCCTTCTTTCTGTTGTTACTCTTGGTCTTACACTCTTTCTAGCTCAGTATGCATTTTCATACCTTGGCATTTATCATCATGGACACCCGTGCCCAGCTAGGATGCCAGCATCAGGTGCCCCCATCCCCTTTGGGTGCCCCTGACATCTTTATACTTTGTTCACATATTTTAGGTCATTTCTAGCCATTTAAGCATCTTATCTTTTTGGTAGTTAACATTTTTGGGGTTAATTATGAAATTCAAGAAAGGGAATCATATAAATATAAAGTTATTGGATCATAACAAGGGACTAAACACTAAGCATTAGCTATCACCACCTAAGGTTGCATATAAAGGTTATTTAAGAGAATACAAGCATCCATTCTAGCATCCATTCAAGGGCAAGGGACTGTATTATTCTACATATACTTCATAGGAGGGGAGTCTATTCTATTCCATGCACACATCTATTAAATTTCTTTACATATAGCTACTTGTTTACTATCCAAGTGCGACACCCACAAGAGCTATATAGGGCATGATTCTGCACACACATAGAACTACATTAGGTCTGAGATGTAGTGCAATGCTCATTCGTAAGATCACCATTGTGACAGTCGAGGACAATTTGACCCCTCATTTTGCATCTTTCTTTTTTAGGATTTGATGTCTCTTTGAGGTTTTTACATGTCATTATTTCATTACAGGTTTCCAGTGACCTTAGGGAACATTGTGTGACATATTAATGACCAAAGGAAAAGGACAATGAACACCTTGAAACCAGTCAAAGATGGATTTTTGAGCATTTTAGACATCACAGGCACCCATTTCCAGTCTACAGCACCTACAGGTGCCCTTGCCTCTTTTTGGGTTCCCTTGTCCAGTGTGTTTATCTAGATCTACATTTTTATGAGCTTCGTTGCGATATTATGTGCTTCATATTTTTTAGTTTTCTAGCTATGTGCACTTTCAAGATTTTTGTGAATCAACTAAGCTTTTCTATCTCCTCTTTGCACTTAGGGTTTCATATTTTCTAGCTTAGTTTGTTTAGGTTAATTTATGTACTTATTTTATTATTCATTTATTGTTACAATAACAATCAAATTAAGAATTTTTCATAGCATATTTATTCATATTTTCCTTAATCATTTTGGTGAACCCGTCACTCGAACACACCTTGTTTCTAGGGATTTTATCATCTTCTCTACCACATCTCTTAAGGTTCATCATCTATATTTGTCTCAATTACTTCAAATGTATGCACCTTGAAAAGAAGTTCATAAAAAATCCCTAGAAACCTTGTATCTCCCTATAAATACGCCACCCACTCAAGTGAGTGCTATTTTTGATCATATATTAGATGATTCTATTCATCCTATTCATCCATCCAATCAACCCATCTTTGAGTTAATTCAATCTTTACATTATTTATTTGAAGACAAATTTCAGGCCATGGAATCCATAATTACATTACTTAAATATGAAATCCAACAACTTAAGGATGCTTCTCAGGCTTATGTTTGTTTTCCTTCTACATCTCACCTTCATGCTATGTCTTCTACATGTGCTCATATCAACGAGCCTCAAGTATTTCCATTACCAGAGCCTCTCACAGCTAATCACACTGCTAAGTGACATGACATTCTTATTGAGCTCCTTAGTCATCAATTGATCACTTTATCATCTAATCATGGCTATCCTCCTTATCATTTTACAAAATATCACGGCAGTCGATTTTGTAATTATCATCAAAATAATGGACATAATGAAAATGAATGATATGCTTTACAATGAATAATCAAGCATCTTCAAAGTTAAGGTTTTATCTCATTTTCTACACAACATTCTATACAAATGCTACATCCAAATGAGCTCCTAAATCTGCTTCATCTATGTCCAAAGAACATAATGCTATTACTTCTAATGTGCCTTCTATGGAAAGTCAAGCAATACCCAAGCAAACTCTCAAAATAAATCTAACACCTCCTCATCTCAAGTCATCTTTGGCATCACCAAGTCAAATCAAGCAACCACATCTCAAAATAAATCTACCTTCTACTCCTATCAAGTCTTCTACAATGTTATCAAACAAACAACCACTCACTATGCAAGACATGCAAGATCTAGTTGGCCTCTTTTGACTTCCACCACTCAAGGCTCCTACAATATCACCACTCCAATGTCTAATCACTTTTGTTAAGGAAACTACTCCTTACATTTATCCACTTAGTGTCTTTGAATAGATCTCCATTGCTTACATAATTGGGGGGAATCACACTTATTTCTCCAACCCCTAGCTTATATTTACATCATTTCACATATAGTCTCTCACATACACCATATATATCATAATTCATTAATATCATCATTTCCTGATGACACACTCTTGTGCTATGGTTTACATTTGACTGTTGAGGGCATCCTATACACATGAAACCCACACAATACAAACTACACATTACACTACATACTACACATTACACTCTTCACACATCATGTACAACGTTTATCACATACTATCCACACTATTCACTCTACACATTCATGATACATATTTCGGGCATCTTGTTCTACACGTTGCGTTCATTGCCCTATGACGAACTCTAGTTCCACAGTTCATACTTGACTATTGAGGGTTTCAATCTAAAATGAATTTCACTGCACTCATACACTCACACACTCACTCACTCGCTCACACTCTCTCTATGCTTTACGCTTTGACGATCACATATTTCTAGCGCACAATTCAAACCATTTCCCGATGATGCACTCTTTTTCTACGGTTCATTATTGACTGCTGAGGGGGCATGCATAAATTAACCTCATCACATGCATACTCATTAACACTCGCTCGAGGGGCATGATGATCCTATCATTCACACTGCATTCCATTTCATCTCATTCACAACATATTACATATCTTGGTTGTATTTACTCTTTCTTTCTTATGCTTATATGTACACTTTTTGCACATACTAGTTAGATAATTTGTATGTCCTTATATTTTATCATACACACATGCATCATGGATGCTTGGCGTAGTACCTCACACTAACCCCACAGTGGATCTTGGGGGCATCCACTTTCATACACACTACAGGTGCAATTGTTTCATTTTTCATAGCACTTTACTTTATCAGATTATATACGCTTTGACATACTTTTATCTCTCTAACATGTTAACGGGTGCTTTATGTGTAAAATTTATCTTGGAGGTCTATTTGATTCCATGGTTATTTGTTACATTACTTGTTATTGTCTGTCTCTACTTGTCATTGTATGTAATTATTTGTGGGATTTTCCCTATGTCTTGCTTGTTCTCTAATTTTATGTATGCTTACAGCCACTACAGCCTTGATTATCTTGCGATATCGTGAGTGATGTCCCATGTTTGAAACCCACTTTTTGCGGTCTACTTTTTCTTTTTGTATGTTATCTTACACATTGTCTTGTTGTCTACTAGCTTACATTTTTGTCTTCTACATGCATGTTTATTTTGTATGCACTAACACTTGTTTCCTAGTCTCTTTTTTTACATGTGTTTTGATTTCTACCAGACACACTCCCTCCCCCTGCAGGGCATCAGTTTAATTCAGTGGTTGGTCCTCCTTTGGGCCACATACTCCTTAATGAAATCGCATGCACCCCAAATGAGGGGGGCATATATCGGGTGAATCAATCACCCCATACAACATCTTATAGTAATCACATAGAATAGTTTAGTACCAATACAACACAACCATCAATATTAGACAGGGCTCAGATGCTGACTTGGATCCTTAACACAACATAGAAACCAACGCCTAAACTAGGACAATAGTTCCTAGGTGCCCCTGACCCTTTCTGGACATCTGTGAATAGGGGAAGCTACATAAAATTCTTCAGTGTAGCATAATCTACAAAACTCCACACAACGGATTTTACAAGGCAAATAGTCCTTAGCACACAACATACAACATTTTTCTTTTTCGGCATTGGGTTGAAAAATGGTCGAACGAAATCGAATTTTTACACACCATTTGCAGTGGTGTTCTACATTGCGGGAAACAATTAAAGGTTAGAGGATGACACCAAACTTTTCTCCCTATAATTGTTCCAGATCATTAGCGTGAGATCACCTAAAATACTCGCAGCTGACACAACTGACATGAGATCACCCAAAATACTTGGTCTTCTACAACATCTACAAGATCCTTTCTACACTATTTCCTCATCATAGATCAAGTGCACATGTTTTTTTTTCACATTTTTTCATTTTACATACTTTTTACACATATGCATGTGTATTTGACTACTTGTTCATTCTTCTCTTTTGCATGTCCTTCCATATGGGAAGCAGTAGTCAACATCATTCGTCACCATCCTACATCAAAAAATAACATCAATAACATCAAACACATAAGCATGTACATCTACAACATGTGTTTCCACCCTAGGATCATTATCATGACTTTTTGCACTTTCTCATCTTTAGTCTCCATGCTCTACCTTTTTATCACTCCACGCTTTTCCTTGTCTCTCGGCATGCTTATCGCCATTGATCTTCATGGTTATTAGGTATGCATATCTTATCTAATTTATGTTATCGAGCTTTTTCTCAACAATATAAAGTGGGGGCAAATGTAGACACAAAATCACACACTTTGGGTAATTATCTAGTCCTGATTGCATACTATTATTCATATGATTCCTAAGTAAGAAAAATACTAATTAACCCATGTATTTGGCCATATTTTCCTTCTTTCTGTTATTACTCTTGGTCTTACACTCTTTCTAGCTCAGTCTATATTTTCATACCTCAATATTTATCATTATGGACAACAACACCTAGCCAGGATGCCAACGCCAGACACCCCATCCCCTCTGGGCACCCTTGACCTCTTTATACTTTGTTCACATCTTTTGGGTCATTTCTAGCTGTTTGAACATCTTATCATTTTGGTAGTCAACCTTTTCATGGTTAATTATGAAATTCAAACAAGAGAATCATATAAATATAAAGTTATGCGATCATAATTAGGGACCAAGTACTAAGCATCCATTCAAGGGCAAAGGACTACATTATTCTACATACAATTTATAGGAGGGGAGTCTATTCTATTCCATGCACACATCTATTACATTTCTTTACATCTAGCTACTTGCTTGCTATCCAAATGCGACACGCACAAGAGTTACCTAGGGCACGATTCCACATAAACACACATAGAACTACATTGGTTCTAAGATGTAGTGTAATGCTCAGCCATAAGATCACCATTGTGAAAAATGAGGACAATTTGACCCCTCATTTTACATCTTTATTTTTTAGGATTTGATGTCTCTTTGAGGGTTTTACAGGTCATTATTTCATTACAGGTTTCCAATGACCTCAAAAAACATTGTACGACATATTAATGACCAAAGGTGAAGGACAACGAACAACTTGCAACCAATCAAAGATGGTTTTATGAGCATTTTTCACAATCACAAGCTCCCATTACCAGTATGTGGTGCCCTTAGGTGCCCCTGCCCCTTTCTGGGTGCCCCTGTCTAACGTATTCCTCTAGATCTGCATTTTTTCTGAGTTTTGTTGTGACAATTTATGTTTTAGATTTTCTAGTTTTCTAGCTTTGTGCACTTTTGGGATTTCTACAAATTAGCTAATATTTTCTATCTGCTCTTTGCAATTAGGGTTTCATATTTTCTAGATTAGTTTGTTTGGGTTAATTTTGGTACTTATTTGATTATTCATTTACTGCTACAATAACACATAGATTAAGCATTTTTCATAGCATATTTATTCATATTTTGCTTCATCAATGAGTAAAAAAACATAGATGTACCAACATACAAGGGGTAGACTTAAAGGGGCTACAGTTAGTGGTCACATAACTAGAGGGTAGTAATCCCTATATTAGGTCAACCAAGGGTTTCCAAGGCCCGTGTTCAAGATAGAGGAAGGAACCCTATTGAGGTATCCATATTTTGGTATGGAGAGGTATGGATCAACAATAAATGAAACAAACATGCATGATATAACTAAAATGAAAGTGATGATAATCAATAAGAGTACTATGATAGCTATAATATAAATACATACAATACTAAGCTAACATAACACAATGATTAAGGAAATGAACTTACCTATGCAAAATGACAATATATGGTTAAAGCACTCATCTTGTACATGTAGGGTAGACAATGATGCACCTATCTCTCTAGAGAAGTAGCACATCGAGAGAGAATTGTTATTAGGTAGAGAAGGGGAAATTTTTTTCTATCATAGAATCACTATAGGTGACCTAATAGTGCAAGCAACCATCCAAGAAGAAGCGTATCCAATCTAAGAAAGATGTAAGATGAACCAAGAGTTAGGTGAATAAATGTGAAGATGACAGAAAAGAGTAGAGCTGATGACAATCTGAATAATTCTAGATTCCTTATTTTATTAAATGTCAAATGAGGTGATGGTATATATAGGATGTCATCACCTATAGTGCAGGAGATGGCATCGACCATGAGAAATATGACACCGTCACCATTGCCCATGGGTGATGACATCAACCAAAGGTGCTAAAAAGAGGTAAGGTGTCATAAAAGTGAAAATAATGTGTCATAAATCATGAATGTGGATGAATAAGGTGTTGAATGATGAAATACAAGTAATAAGTCATGAATGTAATGCATATGATACCTAAGGGGATAAGGATACCTAGTGTAAGGAGAACTAAGCTTAAGAACTTATAGTGACACTCTCTCCGTGTAGTATCTCTAACCCATAATGGTTACGTGAATAATAATTCCTCATTCCCAAAAAGACCCTTAAGGAATTTGATCTAGAAATAGATGCATCAATGACCTTATCTGTACAAGGAAAATGTTAGTAACAGGTACAAAAGATGAAAAGTGAAAAATTAGGTGTATATAGAATTCACATAAAATCACTTGTTTAAATGCATAAATGAACTTGTATTTATAGTTTCTCTACCCACAGATGGAGGGAAATACAAAATGAACTATTTTGGGAAGTATAAAATTTTTTAATTGCTCGTATTTCCATTTTGGCATTGTTAGGGACATGACCGCTGATGACTGTAGAGTCACAGTTGTGTAAATACCACAATAATTGCATAGTTGCGAGTCCCTGCATGCGACAATTGCCTAACTGTCATGGCAGTTGTGTAATCACCATTCTGTGAAGAATGAAGGTTTCGTAACTACTGAGGTGGTTGTGTCACCATCTCACAGCCATCAATTAGAAACTGGAACAATGAGAGGGGGGTGAATCAATGTTCAATTCAACTTTTTAAACCAATTTGATCAACTACTTAAACTGAAAATCAATTCAAAAGAGAAAATATCATCACACACACAAAGGTGACAAAGATTTTTAATTGAGAAACCCAATTTGGGAAAAAAATCACTGAACCAATGCACTATATGGCTAAAGGTTACAAATATTATTTGATCTCCAACTCAAATTTTGAGTATGTAACCTCAATTATATTCTCAAACTTCAACTTGGTGTTGGAAGAAACAACTCCCTAAATGATCTAGTTAGCAACCACTGACCTTCTACAAGCTATCACCTACAAGGAAGAAATAACTCCCTGATTATACTAAGCTAAAAATCAGTTTGAACAATAATCCCTGATCACACTTCAATTTGATGCTGAGAACACTTGATTATGACCCTATATTTGCAATCTTCTTTGCAAGAAACTTCCTCTATTTTCTTGAATTCTTCTACTCACTTTGACATGAAAGTTTTATCCTCAAAATCATCCTCATCAAGTAATCACTATCATGATCTGATCATTGTACCTTTTAGGAATCTATCTTTTGTGTTTGAGTGTTTCAAACTTCACATAGAATGCACTGTATCAGGATCGATACACACTTTCCAAAATCTTCCATAATCTATTTTAAGAGATTTAGGACTATTAAAGTTTTAGGATCGATGTCTTATACTGAATTATCTACCTTTGTTTTCTTCAACTCACACCTTCAAACACATCATGAAAATACACTCAATTCACTTGTCAAATTCAATAACAATCTCACTTTTTCTATATGTCAACACTCACTCATTTTTCACTTATCTAAAAGACTTTAGGTCTCTTAAACTTCCTTCACTTTTAGGTTTTCTTAACACTTCTTCTTTCTAGGCTCTTCATGTATTCAACTTTCTAACTTATTTTTATCAACTAATTGACTTCATGTCAACCTATTTAAGCTCATACAGAAGCCTTTAACTCTTCAAATTCTTTCACTCTTTTCAAGCTTCTTGAGAAATACAAAGGACTCCACAAATTTTATTTAGAACTTCAAGAAGCATTCACATTTGGATGAAGAAAAAAACTATCTTTTGGTCTTCTTAATTGAGCTATATGTAGGAATATGACTTACCAACTTCTTAAACATTGCATTAGATTGAGCTAGGTCAATAAAAAAGAGCTCTTTCTTCATGCACTTGAGAAGTTATTTGATCACCCTTCATTTGACTATCTTTTCTAACTATGAAATGCCAACATTTCAATATAATCATGAATATCACTGAGATTGATCATGAAAGAGATGAAACATGCCTTGACATATCACAAAACACACACTAGTGCCTTTAAAATTCACCAAACACCCAAATAGTGTCTTTAATTTAACTTTGTACAAGGACTAGCTCTGATACAGACCTCTACCTTTGAATTTCAAACTTATTTGGAGGATTCTAGCTTTTTCAACCTCAAAACATGTCTTTCAAAATATTTTCACCCTTTTTACATCACAATTCATCATAGAACAAACCTTAATTTGCTCAAAATTTTGTGAAACTTGAAGAAATATGACTTTCATAGTCATTGATGACTGAAAGTTCATACTTTCATAAAAATATTTGCCTTTCAAGATCATTCAAGCTCATGAATTATTCCTCAACATTGAAAAACACTTCTAAGAACCTGTCTCAACAAGAAATTTGAATTTATTTGTTAAAAAATGCAAGAAATTTGAAGAAATGATCTTTCATAGTCAAACACGGTTTCAAGGAGGGATTGTCATGAATTCCTCCCAAAAAATCTGATGAAAGTTAGTGATTCCTTTTGTAAATTTTTCATCTAATTCCCAAATAGATTCGTATAAAATTTTGTTGTATTTGGTTGGGTAAATCATTTTATTCGATCAAAATTTGAAAGCAAAAACCTTAGGACAGGGTAAAATGACTGTGGAAGCCTGAGTGTAGGAAAAAAATAATATCTCCTTCAAATTAGCATGAAATACAAAAATTATTTCTTTTAAAGCTTCATGGGATCATCCTCCATCTTTTCCAAACAACGTTCAAGCTTGAAACATCTCCATATACTCCCAGCAAGTCAAAATAGCAGTGCACAGACTGGTAAAATGCAAGAATTTTCAATTGTATGAACAACTTAGTTTGATTTTTCACCTTTTGAGTCTTGTAGATGACTTTGAAACATGTCACAACCTTACATGATTGTATTAGACCCACCCAAGACCACTTGAACAACTTTGAAACAACCAATTTCATTGATTTGACATGCTTAAGTAAAGGGCATACCTTCAATAACTTTGTTAGCAAGTAAGAAGACCAAATACTTCACCATTTTGCTCAAAATTTCATATTGGTGATGTAAATGGTTGTTTAAACCTCTGTATATGAATTCAATGATGATAAAAAGAAATAAATTGAAGAAGATACATCCTCAGTGACAGTGACTCCATGAAGGATTGATGCAAGCTTTCTTGACTTCACTCTCCAGGACAACATAGAGAGGATGACTTCACACCTTGAACTTCACCAATAAACCACCTTAACTAATAAATCATCTTGAAAATGAACTGTGAAGAAGGTATTGGCACTCAAAATATTTATTTATGAACAAAATCACTCAACTTGATCTTGATATCTCAAGACACATGCCAGTTAGACTTGAGAGAGAATAACTTTGTCGTTCCAAAGTGCTCACAAATTTCTTGATACATGTACCAGGAAACTCACGTCTTGACACCTCGTGTTTGTCATCATATCTCAATAAGAGTCCTATACAGGTATTCCCACATGATTTTCTGAAGCACTAAATTTTTTTTCTTGAGCGTTAAGAAGCTAGGCAACGTTTTATTCAACTTTCAAAAAGCTTGTTTTAGAGGAAAAGAACCTTCTTTGAAAAATTCCACATAACTTTTTCAAAAACTAATGAAATTTCTCCTACCCTATTACAACATCACCCTAATACTTGGAATTATATTTAAATTTTTCCATTTTAGGTTTATCTGAAAAATTCCATCTCATTTACCTATGTTAGCACTGCTAGTTCTCAAGCCCAACTTTTGTGTAATTTTTAAATTTGACCCCTGGAGCTAAAATGCACCTAATTTTTGTTCACACATGTTTTATGAAATATTGGCTAGGAGCTTCACAACTCACCATACTTATCCCTAAGCCCATTTCATGACATTGTACTTAAAATCTCCTCACACCATCTCAGGTTACCAGAAACACTAACAATGACTCAAGGTTAAACTTTTGTGTAACTTGCCTGAAGCTACCTGAAACCACCTTGAACCAATGAGCACCATTGAGTACCACATGATATGCATGCTATTACACTCTCTATTTTCCATCAATTCCATGTGACATCAATGATGACAACCACCAATGCAACATGGTATAACATCATCAACATAACATAACAACAATGTCCTTTTTCCATCATTCGAAGGTGTCCAAATCACCATCATCCTAACTTGACCATCTCCATAATAATGAACATGATGATAATATGAACTATAAGTTTTAATAAGGAGAATATATAGAATTTGGCACTTCTAGATCCATTTTTAGATCACGCACGTAACAAACTAACATAAATACACATGATTTAATTTGAGTTATTACTAAGTTACTTTGTTTTCAATTCATTTTTATTAACATAAAGGAAAAATTAATTGTACAAAAATCCAAATACAAGTACCTATGTGTTTTCGCATATTAATTATTCACCCAATTAACTAAGACATTGAAAATTAATTCCTTAAGGATGTGAAACAAATATTCATTCCTTCATTTCCTTATAAATAAGAGTAATACAAGATTACAAAAGTGACAATTGATTCATCATTTGTGTATTTGTTATACATTTTGTTGTTCATCCAAGTTTTAGGAGTTGTTGACACAAAATTATACATTGTATATTAACTTATGCATATATTTTTTAGTTACATTAATCATAATAGTTCAAATATGTAAACATCACACTCACCCATTAAGGTAACTCATGGTAAGTAATAAAAAGTTAAAATTTGGTGTTTATTCATTAATGATCAAATGGCACAATAATGTCAATTTAAATCACTATATGCTTATACAGTAGTCTATATTTGATTCATAATAATCCTTCATTAAAGTATACAAGACTTACATTCTTTTGGGTCTGATTAATAATGAGTCAAAACTGACACAATAATGTGTTACAATTGATGTATTCAATTTACAATAATTTACAAGTTTACATGAGTTACGTTGCTTATTTTCAACACTAATACATATCAAGAACATAATAACACATCTATGATCATGTCACTATGTTGCCATTCACCAAAGATCCATCATGAGGCCACTGCTTCATGGGAGAAAGAGTATCATTAGAGCATTTTACCTCCAACCTTGAGCCTTTCAATTCTCAACACATCTCTCACATAGTGAGAACGAACCTACCCTTCAGAAGAAGGAACATGTGAGAAATCAATATAATAAGAAAGAATACCATGTGTAATTCTAATTACCTAAGTGGTAGACAAATGTACAGGGTAGGAGTAAATATCTCCTATTATAACTTAAAGTATTAATAATGCTTTTTGCTAAAACACTTAGGATATCAGAAGGTACCCCCTTACTAAAAGCTAAAAATGAATCAGGGCATATCAATTCCTACTTGGATCCGCATTAGGGATGACTTTGGGTCTATCCGTACTCAACCTCCCCTACCCATAACACTTATCTTATGTGATTCATTGTATTAGGTTCCCCACGCATCTATATAAGTCACTCCCTAGTTCAAGTACACATCTCTCGAGTTTCACTCTCTTCCCATAAGTAGTTTACAACATGTCATCTCTTTTTTTTCTAGAAAAAATGAGGATAGCTAAAACTAGTACACATATAGCACAAAACAAACGATATGCAAAATGCAAGCCTTAATACCTTACTTGTGTGTCTCATACCACACAAGAAGGACATCATTGCAAGAATTATAAAACTAAGTGTGATAATACATATAAAGGACTATACATTGACCATGGTAGTTTTTGTGCCCATGTCATTGGTTTTACATATCCCAATTTTAATACTTTATGTATAGTTTATAACGATAATATTAACAACATGTCCCTTCGATATAAGAAATGTATGATTATAGTATTCTATAGTTCATAATATTCCATTTAAAAGTATTAAATTGATAAGAAGATATATATATTTTACTTGATTTGTATAAAATTAGGTTTTCATCATGACTTGCTTCACCAATTGATTACATCATAACCGGTAACCCTAGATATGATGTCAAAACTTATTCCTTTGAAAGCATAACACATAACTTGTTATTCTATTGACCTTGTTTCTACCTTATTCATGTTAGTTTCCTATATTTGGTTTGATGTTACTTCACGGTTTATCCCTTTTCAAGTTGTTTTTTATCTCTTCAATATTCAATACATCTGATTACATAACCAACGTCCATCTTGATATATATGTGTTGAATATTTAAGGCTCAAGTATATCTATTTTTTTTCTTCTGAATTTTAATATATGAACATCTTGTGGTTTTGACTATATGCGAACCATTTACTTGGCTAAATTTTTTCTTCATTCTATCATCTTGCCATTATTCAACTAAGTCTTTCCTAGTTTATCTTCCTTTCTCAAAGTTTCTAAACAAATCTTAAAGTAGTTAAACTGGTTTTCACTATGTTTTATGATTTTTCTAATAATAGTTTTAGTGTTTTATGTGATATCAAGATGTTTAACATCGAATCAATAAACTAAGTTATCCAGGTTAAACTACACAGGCGAGGTATAGGTTTATGTTCATGATTAGAATTAAATAATCTCTAGAGTCTCAATCTAGGTTTGCCATTAAAAGAATTGCCTGAAACTCCAATTCATAATTTAGGTCATTTCATTCAATGGTATGATTTAACCTAAATGGTTAATTATTTAGGGGGTGGTAACTAATTGAATATTATCATGATCAACTAATTTCCAAAGCTAATTGCAGTAACATCAGGATAATATATGAAATAAGTGTTAGGTTGTGGAGATAAATAGCTTCACTGGAGCATGCAATGGAAACTTGCTGGAAAATACAACAACCTATCATCGGTCAGAGCAAGTGGGAACCGCAACCCGTCATCAGTTTGACAGGACAGACATCGATCAGAGCAAGTGGGAACCGGCCGTGGTTAAGGCTAACTTGTGCCGATTACCTGTATGATGATGTTTTAATTAACTCCCAGGAATTAAATCTATCTTTAGCATTAAAGTAGATTTATTGGATGTAATTGCATGGCTAAGGTGACCTAAGTTTATATACGCTTATATAAGCATGAAAGCTAGGGTTTAGAAGTGGTGATGAAAGAAAGAGAAGGATTGGATTAGATCCTTGATTCTCTGAGAATGAGAGGATGAAGATGAAGAAGAAGAAGAAGAGGAAAAAAGGAACAAGTTACATGAAGACAAAGACTCAATGGAGAGGAGCTGGACAGAAGGAAATAACAAGCTACTATATTTCCTTTGTATATTTATTATCTCATTGTAATGGCTTGCATAGTATGCAAAGCACATAGCGTTTCTTCTCGTAGATCCACATGTTGGTGAGGTCTTGTATTATAGATCGATGTAGATCTAGTATTGTATTATAGATCTAGTCTTGTATTGTAGATCCATGAGATTATATTGTATTGTTGATCCATGTAGATCGAGATATTGTAGAGAAGGTCGTCCTCATGTTTGCACAGGTTATGCAGTGATGGAGAGACATACTTACTTCTTGGTGCACAGTCTTAGTTGCACATCTGGTAGACCCATGTGAGAGGTCTTGTTTATAGATCCATAGAGAACTTGGTCATAGTGAAGAGATGCAGTAGTTCTTGGTTATGTGAGATCTACTGGTGGAGTATGGAGGCACGATTTAGTGTACTCAGGCAGATCCGGTTGGAGATCTGGGAGGAGGAGATACTCTTGTAGAGATACATGTACTCTTGTGCAGAATAGTTGGTTTGTAATCTCTTGTTATATTATATATATATATGAGATCTCTATCTTTGGTGGATGTAGCCCACATTGGGTGAACCATGGTACATGTTTGTTATGTGTGTCTACTTTTGTGTGATTTGAATTATTCTAGTTTATACTTCCACTACTGTAGATTTTGTGGGGAATTGTTTAGATCATGTGTGCATGATTTTGTTTGTTATTAAATCATAGCACTATTCCTCAGTCCCATATTCCCAACAATAAGATCAATAATGATAGATAGATGAAATGAAGTACTAGCAATGATAAGGAGAAGAAAATTAGCCAATATTGTAGTTCATGTGCTGATTTGGGCTGGTTTGATGATTAGAAATGGATAGAAAAGATTTGACTAAGCTTCATCTCTGAAACTATACCTTGCAAAACTTCTTGGACCAAAGTGTATGGTACGACCCAAAATGTACCCCAACTATGACCCTCTCTGTATGCCTTTGTCCCTCTATACTTCCGATTTTTGTAATTTTTTGTGCTTGTGCACTGCTTCTTATATTGCCCCTGCTTGGAATCTAGACCTCTGATATTGTACAATGCTCACTATACAATTGATCCAATCTTCAAAATCCTGTATGGTGGGAGAGTCTTGTAAAACAAACATTAGGTGGGTTGTAGGCACCCTTGTGTACCATTGACGTCACCACTAATTTAAAGAGGGATTAAACCGCACGTCATTATCACATGTAACATGTGATATCTAGAATGTATACAACCAAATGTATAACCATGATCATGTAAAAATGTGATTCTACTTGATACTTTCCCTGACATAACTTAACTTTGGTAATGTTCCTTTTGTACTTATAAATTTGAGTGGATAACTACCCTATAACGAGTACACAGAGTATATGAAGCTCAAAAGAGTCTTGGAGTGGATTTTCTTGTGATTGTTCTTAGTATTTCCCCATTAGAATGTTAGAATTTAGGTAGATATAATGCTCCTCTTTAATGGGAGATAAATAACTTGCTTATAAATGTGTTTTAGATCTCGAAAACTCAAAAAAAGTTGACTAGAATTGCACCAAAGAGATTGAAATTAAAAAAATTATAATTAGAGAGAAAGGGACCAAATTGGCTAGGTGGGTCCATAATGTATGGATGCTATGGCCCTTTTTGGGCACTTTAGTCATAGATGTATGTACAAATGATGTGGGGATTGGAATTGTAATGTGAAAGGGTATAACTTGATTTGATGGAGTGATATGAATATTATATGAATAAATAGGTTATGTGTGCAAGTAAGGGTAAGTGAGATTTAACAAAGGATAACATGATTAGCTGAATTGAGAAAGTGTGGGATAATGGAAGAGTGTTGTATAATTTGTATTACTACAAATCATGAATTACCAAAAAGAGTGTTTACATTTCCCCCCCTTTAAGTATGGAATTGAAAATTTATGGCTTAAAGAAAAAGTCACCTGAGTGTGTAGACACACTTTGCCTTCACTCAGAGCAACTTTTGTTTGTACTAGGACTTTATCTTTGTTTGGAATTTGTTTGTTTTTCTAGGATGAGATATTTGTTGAACTTTGTGTTGGAGTTAATAGGGAGGAATTGGGGGTGATTAATCCCTAAGTGGAATGCGCTAAGGAAAAAATAAATAAGTGTAAATGCACCCCACATGGTGAAGATAACTGCATTGGGAGCATTCTAGTTGCTCCGCATCCCTCCAAAAATATATGAGCAATGGGAATTAAATCCTACGAGGATAATAATCACCTCAACACTTCCTAAGACCGATGATTACGTGCCACTGTAAATCAACACGAACCTAATTGATTCACAAATGATGACATAATATACCAAGGTAATGTTATTTTACACATACCCTTGGTTCCACATGTTAGGATTGTACCAGTTGTACAAATAAACATGCATGCAATGAATAATGTAGAAAACATAAAACTAAAAAGAATGCAATAAAATAGAGACATAGATTTAATGTGGTTCACCCAAAATGGGCTACGTCCACCAGAAATAACCAATCCTTTTATTCAGTCCAGCAAAAATCTCTCTCACAGTGCTGCCATTGATACAATGAGCCTCATACATTATGACCATTTGAAGATATTAGGGATTTTATCATTTTGGGGAAACATAGAAAACCACCAGTTAGATATGTGACCTAATAAGAAATAGTCCATATTTCACAATGCATAAATACATATAAAATGTGGCTTATGGGGGTGCTACCCTCGAACCCCTACCGGGGCACGCGGCCCCTGAACCCATCACCGGGGGGGCCATCCCCCCCGTACCCCGCAAGGGGGGAGAAGCCCCCCTTGTAACCCCTGTCGCTATCAGGCTCCACAACCAACAATATCCCACTTGGAGACTGATTGCTATAACTCCACCACTACAACGCCTACTTGGACTTTTCTTCTTGGATTGTTTTTTCCACTTCAAGATCAATCTTGAAGACCCACAAAAGTTAAATGCAAATCCAACTTCTCCTTTATCATTGGCTTAGTAAACATATCAACATGATTATCATTTGTATGAATCTTCACTAAATCAAGCTGCCCATCCTCAAACACTTATCGTATGAAGTGGTATCTTAGCTGAATGTGTTTGGTTCTTGAATGGAAGGCTGAGTTCTTTTCTAGGTGAATTGTACTTTGACTATCACTGTGTAACTTACAATCCCCTTGCTCCTTACCCAACTCCTCCATGAACCTAATCATCTATAACATTTCCTTAATTTCCTCAGTCACTGCAACATATTTTGCCTCTGTAGTAGATATGGCAACTACCTTTTGTAACTTTGAGATCTAACTCACTGCCACACCACCAACTGTAAACATGTATCCAGTAGTTTTCCTCATGTTATCCACATATCCTACCATATCTAAATCCACAAATCCTTGTAAAGTATAATCTAACCCTCCGACGCATAAGTTCCTACTACTAGTCCCTCTCAAGTACCTGAGAATCCACTTGACTGCCTTCTAGTGTGCTTTACCCGGATTTTCCATATACCTACTAACAAATCCCACTACTTGGGAAATGTATAGCCTAGTACAAACCATGGCATACACGAGGCTCCCAACTGCTGAAGAATAATGAACCCATGCCATATAATCTTTTTCCTCTTGTGTTGTTGGGCATTGCTCTTTACTTAATCTAAAATGTCTAGCCAATGGTGTACTATCTGGTTTCACATTCTGCATCTGAAACCTTTCTAACACATTTTCTACATAGTCTTCCTGAGACAACATGAATTTCTTGTTTTTTCTGTCCCTCTTGATTTGCATACCGAGGATTTTCTTTGCTACACCTAAATCCTTCATTGCAAATGTTTTTGCAAGATTTTCCTTAAGCTTTACAATTTCCCGCATATTAAACCTTAGATACCATTGTTGAGGAGCTTGCTTGAGCTCGTATAGGCTCTTCTTCAACCTGCAAACCAATTTCTCCTTACCGTTCACCTCATACCCAAGTGGTTACTACATATAAATCTCCTCCTTCAAGTCACCATGGAGAAATGCCGTCTTGACATCAAGTTTCTCTACGTGTAAATATTCAACAACTAAACTTAATATAGTACAAATGGAAGGCACTTAGCCCATAGAGCCAACAACCCAGGTTCAAACCCATCCCCCAGGATTTCATATCTTGATTTACCCGTGGCATGTGGAGTGGGGAATTTGCATGTCACCTTAGGAGTTAAGGATGACCCAATGGTAAACTGGTGGGGCGCTTAGCCTGTAGAGCCAACAAGCTAGGTTCAAACCTAGTGTCTTTGATTAAATTTAGAGCATTTTTTTCCACCTGTCAAATTTTGAATTCCTTGTGTCCTCTAGTGCTGGCTCTGATGCCAGACCATTCTGGTCTGGATCGGGAGTACCACCCTACTAACTCTGGGGCCATGTCTCCTAAGCCTCCCCCCAAGGCATGGAAAAATGTAGTGGAAGGGTCCACTTTTGTGGCCCATTCGAACAAGTTGTCTCTGATTCTCTCTAATGGGTCTTTCTCTCTTCATATCCCCACTCACATCATAGAGGAGGTTGCTACCTCTAGAGATCTATCCCTAGTGGGTAAGCTGATGGGTCCTAGACCACCCCTCGAAGATATCAAAAAATGGGCCCGCATGACATGGAACCCTTACGGCGCTCTAGAAATAGCTGCGATGCCAAACAGATTCATTTTTTTCTCATTTAGCTTGAAGGAAGACTTTTCTCAAGCTCTTCTGGGTGGTCCTTGTTTTTTTGGTAGAAGAGGGTTCTACATCAGGAAATGGTCGCCTGGCTTCAACCCACTCACTAAAACCATGACTCAGGCCCCAATATGGGTTCGTCTACCAGGTATTCCCCTGGAGTTCTGACATCTTGTAGTTATCGAAGGTATTTCTCTTTCTATGGGTTCTCTAATAGCAATAGACCAGGTCACCAAGGATAAAAATAGATTCATTCATCCTCGTTTCTGTGTCAATACTGATGTTAGTTTCCCACTCCCAAAATCGATTGAGCTCTTATTAGATTTTAGAACATGGACGTAACCCATTGAATTCAAATATATTCCACAAGCATGCTATATCTGCAAAAGCATCGGCCACAAAGCATTTAGATTCCCCACTAAGCCTTAGCCTAAGCCCAAATCCCATGAACCCTCTCCCAAGAAAAAAGGAAAATATATTCTGAAGACAATTCCCAAAGAGGCTCTGACCATCCCTACTTCTAACCCCTTTGCTCTCCTGGAGGAAGGCGAGATCACAAACGACTCTAACATGGTTACCCCTCTCACCTCCCATCCTCTTTCCACTATGATCTCTATTCCCATGGAGGTTCCCCTTGCTTCCCCTCCCCCCTCCTTGATGGTTTTTCCCCCCTCTGTGGTTGCTCCTGCTCCCCCTTCTCTGCCTTCACATCCCCTCCTCCATCTTTTTTCTATCCCTCCCTAACCTTTCCTCGAAGCCTCCTCTAACTGGAACCACCCCCTGGTCCTCCTTTCTTCTCCCTCTCTATCTCCCAAATCTCCCCCTCCACTCAAACCTATGAAGACAACTTTAACCTCCGCATGACCTGAAACAACTACAAGAAACCTAATATTGGAACAGAGAAAGTTCGTGGGTGTACCCTTGGAAATGTCAAGCTTCAGGAAGAATCATCCTTGAATGTGGCCCAAGGAACCCAGAGCACCCTCCCCATGGTTATGGGGAGTAAACCCAAATCCAAGAAATGAAGGTGATCTCATGGAACATTCTGTAAAAACAAAGGGTCCTCAAGGATATGAAATTTAACCACTATCCTTTTATTATTATGCTTCAGAAAACCAAACTTAAAAAGGATGACAGTCTCTTGAAAATTTTGCCTGCAGCTTCCTTTGCGTCCCAGCTTTCAATAGGAAATTTGGGAGGCTTATGCACTCTCTGGGATCCCAAAATTCTCAAAGGTGATTTCCTTCTACAACACCCCAATTTTTTGTGCATGCTCTTCCAAGAGGTAGGCTTTGATTCTACTTGGATAACAATCAATGTTTATGCCCCTAATTTGGAAACCCAACGCGAAATACTCTGGCAGGACATTTTGAATTTCATAAAAAATTGTGGCAATTTTACTGTTCTCATTATGGGAGACTTCAACAGCACTCTCTACCCATCTGAAAAACAAGGAGGAGCCCCAACTAACCCCTCCAGCATGGAAGCTCTAGTTGACTTCATACGTGAGGAGACACTCTTAGATATGGACCTACACGGTGCCTCCTTTACTTGGTCCAATCGCAGAGTGGCCATAAATCATATTCAAAGCATACTAGATAGGGCTATGGGATCTTTGGATTGGATATCTCTTTACCCCAATTTTTTCCTCAGTTCCTTGTCTCGTGTGACATCTGACCATAACCCCTTGCTTCTATGTGCCAATAATAAGATGAACATAAAGAATCCTCCCTTCAAATTTGAGCTTGCCTGGATTGAAAACAATCATTTAGACCCTCTTATTAAGAGCTGGTGGGACATCAAAATTAAGGGCTCTGATATGTTCAAGTTCTCCAGTAAGCTCAAGTAAATCAAAAAGCAACTTAAGATCTGAAAGACCAAGGTGTTTGACAACATCAAACTGCGTAAACAAAAGTTGACTCAGGAAATAGCTAACATTTCAGCCCTAGTAGAGGCAAAAGGAAGATCAAAACATCTCCATAAGCAAGAAAACTCTCTTCTCAATGAATTCCATAACATCTGAAAGAAGAAGAGACCTATTGGAAGTAGAGATCACAATCACTTTGGCTTGATCAGGGAGACCGTAACACTAAATTCTTCCACATTACAACTTCTAAACACAAAAGCAGAGATAAAATTAGAGAATTGCTAACCCCGATAGGTAATTTATTAACCTCTGACATTAATATCTCTAATGAATTAGTCTCTTTTTATTCTAATCTCCTTCAGGATGAGAATCCCCCTAATGAGCAAGATATGTCCAAGATGCTTTAGCACATCCCTAAATTAGTCTCCGATGATATGAATGGAAATTTAACAAAGCCATTCTCTATAGAGGAAATTCACAAAGCGGTCTTCACCATGAAAGGTGACAAAGATCCAGGACCTGACGGCTTCCCTATTGCCTTCTTCCAATTTTTTTGGGAGATCATCAAGCAAGATCTCTTTAACGTGGTGAATGAATTCCAGCTAAGTAAATCCCTTATGAAAGAATGGAATACTACTTTCATTGCTCTTGCCCACAAAGCCCTTGACTCTAAGTCTGTTGCCAACTTCAGACCGATCAACCTATGCAACACCTCCTACAAAATCATCACCAAGATGTTGGCTACTAGACTTAAACCCTTGATGAATGACCTCATCACACTACATTAAAATGGTTTCATCAGTGGTGCTTTATCCAAGGGTTGTCATCACATTTCATGAAGCCATTCACTCTACCCAACATTCAAAGTCTGTAGGAATGATCCTAAAATTAGACATGCAAAAAACGTTTGATAGAGTCAGCTGGACTTTCTTGATCTGGGTGCTGAAAAGCTACGGTTTTAACAACAGATGGTGTGGTTATATTTTTTCTTGCATTGCTACCCCTTATTTCTTGATCCTCATAAATGGCATCCCGACCATCTTCTTCAAAAATATCAGAGGTATTAGGCAAAGGGACCCTCCGTCTCCTTTCCTCTTCTTGTTTATGGTGGACACCCTCAGCAGAGCCTTAGAGGTTGCCAAGAGTTAGTCTACCATATCTGGTATAAAAATCAGCTCTAGCTCCCCTGCGGCCACTCATAGCCAATTTACTGATGATACCCTTCTCTTGAGTGCCACCTCGGTGATTGAAGCTCGTGCCCTCAAGAAAATTTTAGAAAACTACCAAATTGCCTCTCAGTAACTGATTAACTTCACCAAAAGCGGTATATCCTTCATAAACACCTCTCCTCAAACTCAAAGGAGGATTGCTGACATATTTGGTTGTAGAATAGTGGATTTTCCCTCCTCCTATCTTGACATTCCCCTTTTCAAGGGAAAGAAAACTAAAAATATATGGAATCTAGTCATTGAGAGATACAAAAAAAATTGGCAGCTTGGAAAGGTGACCTTTTAAGTCAGGCATGCAAACTTCAATTGGTTAAAGATACTCTTCAGAGTTTACCTATCTATTTTGTCTTTACTCAAAATGCCTTCCTTAGTGATATCAGCTATTGAGAGAATCCAAAAGAAATTTCTATGGTCAGGAGTGGAGGACAAGAAGCAGATACACCTTGTCTCTTGGAATGAAGTCTATAAGCTGACTAGTCTGGGAGGTCTTGGGATTAGATAGATTGCTGACATGAATGTTGCCCTGCTAGCTAAAATTGGCTAGGAAGTGGCTCATGGTAACTCTCACTGGGCTCAGTTGTTGAGAACTAAATATGTGTCTTAAGCGAAAGATTTCCTTCTCTCCTCCCTACCCTGTGGCTCAACTATTTGGAACTGAATCACTAGCTCACTTCCTCTTTTGCATACTAGCATGAAGTGGTGGCTGGGGAATGGTAGATTAATAGATTTCTGGTTGGATTGGTGGATTGGGGAAAAACCTCTATGCCTAAACCTAGTTTGGGACTCTATCAAAAGAACCCTCATTAATCACCATGTAAAGATAATTTTTTGTTACTGGAGATTGACGAATTCAATTGGGATATCCTGGATTGGTTAGGTATCAGTGAGCATCAGAGTCAGTGTTTGAAGTAGTTGAGAATTTTACTATCCTCTCTCTATATTCCTTTCTTCTTTCCCGCTGATGATCGTATTTGGTCCCTCTCCCCTTTTGGCTCTTTCTCCGTTAAAGCTGCCTATAATTCAAAGCCTCAGACCAACTCTAGACCTATTCTCTACAAAATTTGGCCCAAAGAGACTTTTCCCAAAATTGGTTTCTTTTCTTGGCTCTCCTTCAAGAATGATTTCCTCTCGGATGAGAACTTAAAGAGGAGAGGCTTCTCCCTTCCCACTCGATGTGTTATTTTCTGCAAATCTTTGGGGTCCTCCTCTCATATCCTTCTTCACTGTCCCTTTTCTCAGGCTATTAGGAATTAGCTTCTGTTACATTTTGGTGTTGTCTGGACTTTCCCCAAATCCATTCATGATACCCTCAATCAATGGTGTTCCCCCTACTCACACCCGACCCTCTCCCTCACTTAGAAACTTATCCTCCCTCACAGCCTCTGGGGCATATGGAAGGAAAGAAATAGGAGAATCTTCAAAGACCAATGTCTAGAACCTAATAGGGTGGCCAACCATATTACTATACTCTTCCAAGATAATCTCAATAGTTGCTTATGGAAGAAATATCAGCAAAAAATCCAGTTCTGTAATAGCATGGAATGGTGTCAGCGGATTACGATCCTTCCCACAGCTAAACCATCATCCTTGGCTCGCTCTATTATTCGGTGGCTCCCTCCCCCCTTAGCTGGTTGAAACTTAACATGGATGGTGCTTCTAAAGGTAACCTAGGGAAATCTGGGGGGTGCAATTCTCCGTAATTCTTCTGGTTTCCCTCTTACAACTAGTATAACTAATTTTAACATGGGGACCAACCATCACTCTGAAGCCTTAGTAGTCCTCAAGGGGCTGGAGCTGACTCTCCAAATTGGCAACGGGCCTTTAATTGTGGAAAATGACTCTCAATATCATAAATCTCCTTAATTTGGATGACCTTGGACAATGGTCTATTAAAAACATTATTGCTGATATCCATCTTCTTCAAAGGAACTTCCAGCAGATCAAATTCCAACATATCTTCCATGAAGGGAATAAGGTGGCTGATTACATGGGAAACATTGGTGTCCTCCTTAACACTCAACAAATTTGGTTAGGAAATTTTCCCTTTGATCTCCTTCAAATTTCTTAGAATGACTACTCCTTTTCTAGCTAACTTACTATGGTGGTGGGTTTCTGTTCCTTATGTCAACAAGATAAACAAAAAGAACCCTACTCTTAATAAGGGTGGCATTCATGATTATCTCATAATGATGATACGACAGTCTATGGAGCCGAGCACGTGGGATGAGAGTTATTTCAATCAAGCGGATCTAGTTTTGAGATGCACACTTTCACATCAAAATCATAACAGGTTCAGGAGGGTTGATGACGTGAACAACTCCCACATTTTATGCAAGCTTTTTAAAGACAACTTGCATCCCCTCACCTCTATTCATTGCCATGGGATAATCACCATGGGTGGGCAGCTCAAAAGGATTGAACCAGATTCTTGCACTAAATTGATGGAGGACCAGGAAGTCTAGAATATTCTCAAGGATAATGGTGTAATGACTTTCCTGGAAATAATGATTGGGTACTTAGCCACGGTTTCTTACGGTGCCCTGGATACCTAGTCGCATGGCAGAGTCCAAATTAGAAATACTTCTTTCACCATCTCCACTAACACCATTGCCTCGGTGACTGGCCTTCCATCCTCTGAGGTAGTTTACTTTAAGAGGTCCTTACAAGCGGAGCTCCAAGATTTCATTGACAAAGATGAGAAGCCGACCAAGTATCTTTTTGGTTATGTTTAGGAATCCCTAATCCCCCCTTGGGACAGGGTCATTGAAGAAATTATGAGATATTTCACCATCAATGGGCGATATAGGTTGGTCTTCAAGCCCCATTTCTTCATTCTTTCTCACCTTCACTGGGGGAAGAAAGTTAATCTCATTGCCTTTTTGTTCCAATCTCTTGAGCATTATTTAAATCTTGCTAGGGAGGGAGAAGGCCCCTTTCTTCATTGGGGCCTCCTTCACCTCCTCTTCAAATGTTCTACTTCTCCTGATGAGATTGCTCGTTTCCCTCCCAAGTTTGTTCGGTCCTGCCGTACCCCCACCTCTTCTCCCCTTCCATCCCCTACTTCCTGTCCCACTTCTAGTAAGTGCTGCCACCTGCAAGTCTCCTCTGACTTCAATTCTAAGGTGGAAATCATGAGTTCCTCCCTCATGAGGTTTTCCCCCCTATTTTCCCTGCTAGTCCTCCTCATTCTCCTGGCTAGACTTGCCTCGTCCTTCCTGATGCTGATGCTATGGTTACTGCTTCTTCGCCAGTCTCTATCTCAGAGCTCCATCTTTCAGATGCTCTACTAGGTTTAGCTAAGTTGTATCCTAATTCCCCTGAATTGGGTCCAGTTGAAATGGATGAGGATTCAAATGAGGAGGGGTTGAATCTACAGAGTGGCACTGAAAATTTTATTAGGGTTGATAGAGGGATCATCCCCCAAGTTACAAAGATGGAAGCTCCTTCAAAAGTGGAAGACATCA
Source organism: Taxus chinensis (assembly GCA_019776745.2). Lineage (NCBI taxonomy): Eukaryota > Viridiplantae > Streptophyta > Pinopsida > Cupressales > Taxaceae > Taxus > Taxus chinensis. The sequence continues at coordinate 85,783,133 of CM034148.1, read as the reverse complement.
TAGATGGGGACATCACGGGGGACACTGATGGAACTACTGATGACACTAGTAACCAACCTGAAGACCGACAAGTTCAATTGGTGGCTTCCATCCTGACCAAGCTACAACATTCCTTCGCTGTCATTAAATCTTGGGAAAGTTTCACAGATAACACGAGGGCTGCCATCACCAAAGATTGCTCTGAACTAATTGCTCTTGCTGATCAACTAGCCAAAGAGTCAGGCTCCATCCATGGTAATGAGTTGAGGAAGCTCCTTTGATGTTTGTTTTTATTTTTCTTTTAGTTATGTTTGATTGTTCGGGTTTTTTTGGAATTTTCTTGGGTTTCTCTAAATGTAATCCTCATCTATCCAGCTGGGAATTTTGTATAAGGTTGTGGGACCTTCTCAAACTTTCACTTTACCCTTATTCAAAAAAAAAAATAGTACGAATGGAAGACATTTTTACAATAGGGGAGAAAATTTCATCGAAATTGATAGCTTTCTTTTGTTCATACCCCTTTACTACAAGCCTTGCTTTATACCTTTTCCGTCCACCTTCTTCTTCTTTCACATGGTAGACCCATTTGTTTTGTAGTACTCTCTCCCTAGCAGACAATTTGACTAAATCCCATGTTTGGTTCTTCTCCAGGGAGTCCATCTCCTCATTCATGCTACACTCCCACTCCTTAGTGGATTCCACCTACTTTGCCTCATCAAAGCTCTCTGGCTCACCATTATCTGTTAGTAAAAAATAATACAAAGTAGGGGAAAATATTTCTGGAGGTCTAATAATATGTTGTGACCTTCTTACCAAAGATGGGGGTGTCACGGGATCATTATTTGCTTGCTACTCATTTTATTGAATTTTTGATAGAGGTGTCGATGCCGACATTGGCTATCATGCTTGACCCATAGAACTATCAACCTCGGTACCTATAGGTGGATATTTTCCACCCAAGAGTTCATTTTTAGGAGCTATATCCTCAATCAATTACTCCTTGGGCTTTTTGTCATCCTGTACTTGATCCATGTACATTCTATTTTCATGCCAAAGAACATCACGACTCCTAATTATCTTAGATTCATGTGGATCCCAAAACCAAAATCCATAGTCACCATTGGAACCATAGCATATGAATGTACAAAATTTGGATTTTGAATCCAATTTCTTCATGTTTTCTTTATTAACATGCACAAATGCCTCTGAACCAAATACTCTTAAAAATGAAAGGTCTACCTCTTTCTCGGTCCAGGATTCTTCAGGAATTCCTCCATCTAGTGCACTCGAAGGCCCACGGTTGATTAATTACACAACAGTATCTACAGCCTCTTCCCAAAACTGAAGAGGTAGCCCCACATGCAATCTCATTAACCGTGCACACTCCATTATTGTTCTACTCATCCTCTCACTAACACCATTTTGTTGCAGAGTCCTGGGAATTATTTTCTCTCTATGAATCCTGTTCAAGGAACAATAATCATCAAATTTCTTACTGCAATACTCACCGCCATGATCAAATCTCAAACATTTCAATTTAAAACCACATTGATTCTCAACAAGTGCTTTCCATTTCTTAAATGTATCAAAGACATCAAACTTATGCTTAATGCAATATACCCATACTTTCCTTGTGGCATCATCTATGCATGTGACATAGTACAAATAACCACCATGAGATGCAACATGGGCCGACCCCCACACATCTGTATGAACTAGCTCCAACTTTTTCTCTTTCTTGGTATTCCCTGCCTTGAGAAATACAACTCTTTTTTATTTCCCAAAAATGCAATGCTCACAAAACTCTAAGTCCAATTGCTTAAAACTTGAAAGCGTACCTTTTACCTTTAGAATTTTCATGCCCTTCTCACTCATATGTCCTAATCTATTGTGCCGCATGTTGACATCCTCATCTGAAGTAGACAATATGGTAGAAGAATTAGATATACAAGTAGACAAATAAAGAGTGCCTACTTTTTTACGCCGTGCCACTACCAGGGCACCCTTAAAAACCTTCCAAGCATCTGAAGTGAATGTTACTGTACAACCTTCACCACTCAACTATCCTGCAGAGATGAGATTTCTCCCGAGGCTAGGTACATGCCTCATGTCTCTCAATATCCATGATTTCCGTTCTATAATTTCAAGTGTACATTACCCTTCCTGACAATGTTGCATGACTCATCATCGCCCAAATAAAACTATCCAAAATTTCCCAAGGCATACTCTTTGAAATATCCCTTATTAGAGGTTACATGGAAAGAGGCACCTGAATCTATTACCCAAAATTCTACTCTAGTATCAAGAGAAAGTATAAGAGCATCCTGAACAATATTACCTGTCAGATTTTCCTCTTTAATACCTTCAAGCTGGTTTTATTTATTTCCTTTGAACTAACAATCCTTTTTAGCATGTCCTCTCTTTCCACAGTTCCAACAAGTAATGCCTCTACTCCTAGATTTAGATCTTCCCATATTCGATTTAGATCTCCCACGATCCTTACTCTTTGATTCTACTCTCCATATTCAATGCATTTCCAGAAGAAGATTTTCCCCCTGTAATTTTCCTACGCATTTCCTCATTTAAAATGACACTGACTACATCTTCAAATTTAAGAGAAGTAGATGATGTATTACTAATTGCCATTACTAAGTTGACCCAACTTTATGGAAAAGAACATAGGAATAATAATGCTCTAACCTCCTCATCGAATGGGATATTAATTGAATCTAACCGATTTACAATAGTGTGTAAATCATTAAGATGGTTAGATACAGATCCACCTTCTTGCATTTGTAGATTAAATAATCTTTTCATCAAATAAACTTTATTGGATGCACTAGGTGTTTTCTTATAAATTAGCTAGGGTTTTCATCAACTCTACCGTACTCTTCGCCTGTGAGATATTTGAAGCTACAGACGATGCCAGACTCAATCGAATCACACTAAGAGCCATCATGTACAGAACCTTCCACTCCTCATTAGACATGATTGAGGGTTTCACTTCTTCACCTCCCAACAGTAGGCATAGATCCTTTTGATATAGGTAATCTTCCACTTGCATTTTCCATAACTAGTAATTTCATCTGTCAAAATTCTCAACTCTGAACTTATTCTCCTTTGGCATTGTTGCTTCTCCCACTCAAACATAAATCCCTATGTGAGTATACTACCAAAAAATAAATATAAAACGTGCTCTGATACCAGTTGTTAGGATTATACCAGTTGTTCAGATAAACAAGCATGCTATGAATAATACAGAAAACGTAAAATAGAAAAGAATGCAATAAAATAAAGACACAAATTTAACGTGGTTCACCCAAAATGGGCTACGTCCACTAGAAATAGCCAATCCTTTTATTCATTCTAGCAAAAATCTCTCTCACAGTGCCACCACTGATACAACGAGCCTCATACATTATGACCCTTTGAAGATATTAGGGTTTTTATCATTTCGGGGAAACATAGAAAACCACATGTTAGATCTGTGACCTAATAAGAAATGCTCTAGATTTCACAATGCATAAATACATATAAAATGTGGCTTACAGGGGCACTACCCCCAAACCCCCACCGGGGCGCATGGCCCCCAGATCCCCTGCAGGGGGGCCACCCCCCTTGGAACCCATAAGAGGGGTGAAGCACTCCTTGCAATCCCCGTCACTATCAGGCTCCACAACCAACAATCTCCCACTTGGAGACTGATTGCTGTAAATTCACCACTATAGCTCTTACTTGGACTTTTCTCCACAACCAACACCACCATAACCTTAACTATACCATATATTTTTTCATTGCAACTGAGTGAAAGGCTTGTATATGTCCCCAAGAAACTTTATCAACTGAGAATCATTAAATCTACCCCTAGGACAAAAGCGCATGGAATGGACCATAACATCTGAGCTCCATGTTATTTTCTATATGATTTGGTCCCAATATTTTCCTAACCCAATTGTATTTTTGATCCATTTTCTAAGCCTTTGAATTATCTGATCATGTACTTGTTATCTTGTTTCCTAATTTTGAGTTATTATGAGGGTGAGATATAATATGATGGTTGAACCCTTATTTGGGGCACTTGAAATGGAGCAATGTGAGCACGGTCCAAACAAGAGGACTTATAGTTAATGTGCACATGCGTTGTAAGATTCTTGTAGGGGAAATATGGGAGTGTGCATAGTGGATACCATGGTGCATATATAGTAATATAAGAGGAAAAATGATGCACCTTAGCTCATCTAATCATATGGATACTCCATTATTCAAGTGATGATAACAAGTTTACCTTTACTTAACTTGCATTTTAGGATCATTACTAGCTTTATGATAGTTTAGTATTTTTTTTATGGAGTTATAATTTTGCCTTGAGTAGCTTGAATGATCATCAAGATCTCCTACATTCCTTACCTCTGATACTTTTTCACTCAGCCTATGCTCATTATTCATTCAAGAATACTATGCACATACCTTATTTAGGTTGTTTGACTAGTTCCCTTCCTCTTATAAAGACAGCTTTTGGATTTTGTTCTCCACCAAGACTTCCAAGCCTAGTACTATGTCTAACTCTGCATACAAGTTAGGATACAAGTATAATTTGTCACCAAACATCATATACATCCAAACTTCCTTAAGTGGCCTCTAAACTGTCCTATGCTATTTCTCTCGCTAGATCAAACATATAGTTTTGCTACTTTTCCTTCTTTAGTGTTCCCTCCTCCTTGTGTCTTGTTCATGCACTCAAAACAATTTGATTCCAACACAAAATCACCTCCATGCTAGTCCAAGACTTCAATTTTGATCTATTTTGTTTCTACTGCCCTTAAGAAGCTTTTTAGACCTAATTTCACTGCATCATAATGGTCAGGAGCAACTATAAGCACCTGTGGGACCCTACTAACTCTATTAGTACTCTCTCACCAACCTCAATATGTTCCCCAAATTTTAGTTCCAAACTCATTTTGTAACTCTCTAGAGTCCACTTTCTGTATTTGGTTCTAAACCCTTAGCTAGGTCTATTTTAGATCATTTCTATGGATAAATCCATTTATAAGAAGCATCAAGAGTTAATAAATTCGTATTTGATCACCCATAAAGTGTATGTAAATGTGTAGAAATCCTTAAGCTTGGGATCTAAATGAAAACACTACTTCTTTTGTAAAATGGTCCCCTTTCCTAGGTCTTTTGGACTGTGCAATTGAGCTAGATGAACTTTGTCATGAATATATTTGCATTCCACCAATGGAAATTAAAATTTATTTTTCTAATAGTTGAAGGAATCCTAGATAATCTCCTCAATATTTCAGAGCTAGTTTTTTAGTTTTGTGATTTTTATTCTACCTTTCTCTTCAAAACCCTAACTGTGTAACTATATAGGCCTGAGGGAGGTTATTTTACCATAAATTTGTTGATTATTAGAATTAAGACCCAAAATATTAGCACAAGGTCTATGTAGAAGTAATGCAAGGATTAAAATTAGCAATAACTCTTAATAATGGTTGTGAATGCTCATTTCAGGAATTGATAAGCCTATAAATACGTTGAAAGATAAAGGATATAATCTCCAATGGAAATTTCGAGGTTTCATATCCAATGAGAATTATTTGATCGAGTTTTCATGTATGTAATACTTCTAAGAAAATACCTCCATGTTGTCTCACTCTTTCCACAAGTTGACCCTTCATATACCTCAGAATCAATACACACACACCCGGTTTCATAGTCACTTTCCCCAGTTACAAGAGAAATCAAACTTAAGTAATATAAAGGTCCACTTTCAAGAATTCAAATACTCATTACCCTATTTAATATCAATTCTCATATATTTCTGAGACAAGAACACAACCCGCATGCAAGAGTTACAACCATTTGAGTTAAAAAGTGTAATAATTACCTATAATAACCATAGTAATTCACTCACAAGCTTGTCACTAGGATTAAACACTTTACCATCATTCTGAGCATAATAATTCCACTATGAAACCACAAAGAATACATGCACATCAATAATACATTAATTTGTTACAAGGGACATCTAACACTTGAGATAACACAAAGAGCATCAACCCAAAGTATAACCATCATATGCTCTTACTAAAGTTCAAAATCATCTTATATTCAGTATGAGATCAAGAATCATTCCCCTACATCATGGAATCCACAAGTACAAGAAATAATCTCTTCATAAATTTTTCTCAAACTCACTTTTCAAGAGCACAACACACAATCATTCAAAATTACTTGCGAAAATAGTTCTAAACACAATTTTCTTTCAATATTTTCTTGAAACCCTTTACACCTTGAGACTCTATCTAGATAGAATGAGGGTGGATAGTTACATTTGATAAATTTATAGATATCTCTCATCTCCTAGCTGAATGAACTCTTAGCTTCCTTGGTCACATGAGTGACTTTTGGGCTCCACATTTAGTTTCTTAACTTAAAGACTCAAAATCCTTAATTATTGACTTGTATTGTGACATTTTAACCCCAAAGAGACATAAGACACTCCTATTGACCAATATACCTTGATTTTTCAAGTTTTCAAGCTCAATAATTCATGGGAACAACCAAGACAATCCAAAATGGCCTCCATTTTCTAATTTTTCATTTTGAAGGGAAAGTAATTTTTCAAATTTTGAACATCCTAGACTTGCATTAACACACCTAACCACACCTAATGACCTTACAGATCACACCTAACAAGACAAAATTCATACCTTTATGGATTATTCATGTACATGGAGTGATGCTCCTACATCAAAAACTAACAAAGTGTTAGTAGCAAACAAATAGAGAAACACCATAGTAGATGTAAGAAAAAACATGCAAGGGTATATAAGTAAAACAAAATGGTAAACAAGATGTTACATACACGAGACACCACTTAGGATGTTGCAAGAAACTCAAGGCCAACATGCAACAATAAATTAACATAGGAAATTTCCCAAAAACATGTGAAAGCAAAGAGCAAACATGTAAAACAAGAAACAAGCCATAATATGAAAATGATTCTAGTTTGGAAGTAACCTACAAAATATATATTACATATGAAGCACCCATTAGTACATTAGATTAATAAATAATATGACATGAAGTATGTACAAAATGAATTAGGTAAAAGAAATTAAAGTAGTAAACATTTGAATAATAACACTTGTATGTGAGAAAATGTAAAAATGGATTCCTCTAATAACTACGAAAGAACTAGTAAAGAGTAGTGTCAAGGATATTGTATCATGCAACAATATATGTATGACCTGTATTTAACTCAATGTATCATGTGTATAAAAAATGACATAGCATACTATGTGATTTAATTGAAAATAAATCTTAAGTTAGAGGCCTAAGATAAATAAGATAACATCAATAACATACAAGATATAACATGCAATGACAAACAAGTACAAGTAATAAGGAGATGAAATTGAATTACCTGATAATCAACTACATGGATTGGATCTGAACTAGAAATACTATAGAACTGGCTCAACCTGGACTGTGCATGCTTTGTCTGGAATCCTGTGATCTATAGGTATACTGGATAGTAATACCTATAAGGGGATAGAATCACCTCAGGCACTAGTGTCTCAACTGGGTACTAGTGCGCTGGTAGTGAGTATGAACTAATTATTTCAAGGTTTGATAATGTCATCTTATTTTTTCCTTATGTCACATCCACTTCCTTATAGGGTTCTTTTGTCACACATGTACCTGCAAAACAAACCCTACATATCTGCACAAGGCTCAAACACATATTAGATGGAATAAAATATGCATATGCTGGAGTCATACTGACCTATGAAGTCACCCTAATGTGATTGTCACTGAGCGTTGCGCTGAAATTCAGACTTAATGTAGTTTTGGTGTGTGTGTGTGTGATAGAATCATGTCCCTTATAGTTGGGTTTCCCATGTGTCAATCACACCAAGATAGGGGGCTACAACTACTTCGCCCCAACATAATGTGTGTGATGGAATTTAGAATTTTTCCCTCCTATTTGGTGAATAATGTAGTCCAAATATGGTCCTCAAATGTTTTTTTTTCCTAAGTAGTAAATAGAAAATAATATCCTCAATTGCCCCTATTTCCTCCTCCCTTAAAATAGTTAGTAGGTCATGTATATAAATGATTCCTTTACTTACATTTCATCATTAACAACCCTAAAATTTGACCCAAAGTGGTAAATAGAATTTTAGAAAAGATAAAAATTGATGTGGCATTTTAAAAATAAGAAAATAAGGGAAAAAAGACAAAAGCACCCAAAGGGGATAGTAGCGCCTGGGTGCGCCTGTCCCTTACTAGGTGCTAATATACAGAGAGCTCTAAAGATAAAATAGGAAGTACTGGGCTGGGTATCCTATTTTGTGTTGGCTAAAAGTAAAGGGATAATTCCAAAAGGGTAGATGACAAAAGCATGGAAAGATAAAAACAATGTCAATGTAAAGCACACCAAGTGTTGTCAACATCTATTTTTCTTCTTTAGGAATCATGCATATAACGACATACTAGAGACATAATGTAATAGCACTGAGTGCATAATTTTGTGTCTACATTTTCCCCACTTTATGCGGGTGAATGAATATTTGGCAACATAAATTAGATAGGAAGAGCATACCTTGCGAAGAGCCAAAGAAGATTGTAACCGATAGTGTTCCAAATGGAAATTATAGGATGTGTATCATGGAATCTAAGAGGGGATGAGAACCCTAGGGGTGAATTGCATACATAGTGGAAATGATACCTACATCTGTAACTGAATATTGATTTTTCCTGAGCATTTTGTGCTTGGTATTGCTCCTTGTTCTATTTGTGTTTCCTTTTGTGAGGATAAGAATGGACTTACAAAAGAATAAATGTGTAGTCAATTCTCACAACATATGAAATTAAAATTTAACTTAGAGAAATTAGAATAGAAATTATGTATGAAAAATAAGTGAATTAAGGATAAAGTACACTTAAATGCTGAGAGAGAAAGGATAGAATACTCTTGTGTGTTTCTTACCTTAGAGATGGTTATAAGAGCTGAGAGTGATCAATTCTTGAACTAATGTGAATACTATGAGTATTTAGGTGTCCTCCCACCAAAGGAAGAGTGTTGAGAGAACTATCGGTTTTGTTTTTGACTCATTGATGCTTCCCCATGGATAAGTGCCATTGTAGATGGTAACCAACCCAATAATAATTATCCATAGATGAAACTTTATTCCAAACTTATCATTGTCCCTGCATATGCTCTAGGTGCCACTCCTTATTTTATACTAGTAGGAAAAACGTGAATCGAGAAAGAAGAGTAATTAGTTCCTTGACCAAAGTATGAAACATGCCACTGATTTTGTTCCTTTATTCTAAATAGTAAATTATAGCTGAATATCTGTCACTGGATTCGATGTAAAAATACTAGTAAAAACCTGTTCCAAATTTCAAATCTCCTCTTTCCCCTAGAGAAAAACCATTGAGGTGAGACACTAATGCCCATCATTCCTATTTGATTTTGTCATTCTTGTCCCTATGTTGTTTTAGGCTCATGTCTGATTGTGAACCATTTTTCTTAGCTCTTGTTTGATCAAATTTCATACTGTACCATTCTCTATCTAGTTTCTTGACTATTGAAAGGGTGAAATAATCACCCGATGATTGCCACCACTTTTTTTAGATGTGTGGGATGGATGAAAGTGAGTGTGGCCCAAATGAGGGAAACTGAAGCTGATTTAAACATTTGAAGAAGAAATCATGCAAGGTGAATAAGGTATGTATATGGTAATAACCTTGGAACATGCAAAATAATGGGAAGAATGGTATCAACTAGTGTTGATGATGAAAAAACATAATACAATGTAATAGAAACTAATCAAACACACAATAAAACAGTAATAAGACAACATAGTAGCTAGTGGAAAAATGGGACACCACTCAAGATGTCACAAGAAAATCAAGGTCTTTGAGGCCATGTAAGAAAACAAGAAATCAATCATAGGTCAAATCCCACAAACAATGGCAAGTAAGACACAAACATAAAAGACAAGACATAAGTGAAACAAATAACCATGGTTGGGAGTAAGCTTGTAAGATAAATTCTACACATGAAGCACCTGTTAGCATGTTGGAGTAGTTAATAGTATATCACAATGTATATAGCTGAAAATTAGGAATGAAAGTATTAGATATTATAATGATAGCACCTGAATGTAGAAAGGTAAGGAAAGTAAATGCCCCTAATAGCCTTGGTGGGACTGGTAGAGAACAATGTCAAACATCATGCATCATGTGATAACCTATAGATAGCCTACATTCACCAAAATGATAGAACATACATGTGGACACACATGTGTATATGTAAATGATAGAACATACCAGGAATCAAGCTAACATGATAAGTAAAATTCAACATTAAATAATATAAGTAGACAAAGATACATCCAACTAAGATCTAAGCTAGTATTTTTGTATTGTTGTAGATATCTTAATGTTTTTGTATTATTAGAATATGAAATAGTATGAATAGGGAAGGGAAATAAGGTTTCCCCACAATGTATGTGTGTGAAGTGAGGTTCATGTAGCTAAGTTACAATCATGTTTGAACCTAGAACAAGAGTGTGTCATCGGGTAGCAAGGGGGAGTTAAGGCAAGCAAGTTAAGTAAATAAGCCTTGATAACATCAAACACCTGTTAAAAATTGTCATCCCATGTAAACTTAGTATCCTTCTTCATTAATCCTGTAAAGGGTTGGGTTTTTTTAGTTAATTGTGTAATGAATTTTTAGATAGCTTGGATTTTACCTTGCAATGAGCGTAACTGATGAAGGTTACAAGGAGGAGGAATATCTACAATGGCTCATATTTTCTATGGATCAATCTCAATACCTCATCGAGAAACAATGTAGCCTAATAAATTCCCATTAGTAACACAAAAAGTGCATTTTTGGGGATTGAGTGGTACATTATATTATCTCAAGTACGTAAAAAGTGGACAAAGGTCATTTGCATGGTTGTCATGATGTTTTGACTTGGAAATAATTTCATCGACATAATCCTCAATGATATTATGAATATAATCATGGGATATGTGAGTCATAACATGTTGGTATGTAGCTCCAACATTTGTAAGTATGAAGGGCATGCCAATATAAAAAAGGTGTCACATGGTATTGTGAAAGGGGTATTTTCTTGGTTATTAGGGTTAATTTTGATTTGATTATAGCCAAAAATCCAATCCATAAAGGAAAGCATGTAGTGACTAGTGCTGGAGTCAACAATAATATCAATAAGTGGTAAAGGAAAACTATCTTTGTTGCAAGATTTATTAAGGTCACAAAATTTAGTACAACAAACTTGCCCATTAATTTTCATCAAAGGGACAATATTAGAGACCCATTATGGGTAATCAATGACATGAATAAATCTTGCATCTAATAAACATTGAATTTCTTATTTGACTAATAAGGCCACACATGGGTGTATATTACAAATTTTCTATTGCACATGTTTAACACCCTCATGAAGTATGATGTTGTGCATAGCTACGAAGCGAATGATCCCAATCATGTCACTACAATGCCAAGAAAATAAATCAAGGAAATCCTACAATAGTTGCTAAATATCATCTCACTTGGTATTGCTAAGTGAGGTTGTTAAAAGAACTAAGCTAGGATCTTCATAAGTTCCCGAGTTGTATGATGCAGTCTCTTTATCGAGTAAGGTAGACTGGTCTTCAACATATGGTTGTGTGGGTATAATATTAGGAGTATCAGTATTTATATTGGCACATTCACTTTGACCAAATTATGTGGTAGCATACAAGGAATGGGGGAGCCTATTCTTATGATGATGTGAAGGGAAGTGGTCATAGGATCCAATGTACATCTAGAAGTTCCTCGTCATTAAGAAAATCATTTAAGAGTGAAAGGTTAGGAGAGGCAATTGTCTAAAATAACACCCATGTTATTTTGAAAAATTCATTCAAGTTAAAAACTGAAGTGCTTATTGTAAGAAAATTCGTAGAGAAAAGGAATGAAAAACATAGTGTTTCACGTAAATGAGAAGGAACATAGTGTTCCATAGAAATGAGAAGGAACATAGTGTTCCATAGAAATGAGAAGGAACATAGTGTTCCGTGGAAATTGGAAACTTAATATTCCATAGAATTTGAAAAAGTCATAGAACTAAATAACATCACCATGGGGATATATTCCATTGAACAAAGGAAAAAGACTTCGGGTGTTATGGGAGAAGGAAAGTTGAGCCCGAAGGTGGTAAAAGGACCATAGGAGGTAGATTGCACAAGGTTGACAGAAAACGGATCAAAGTGGAGCAAAGAACAAAGGAAGCATATGCAACATATACAAATCACACGATTAAGGAGTAGAATACATGGAACAAGTAAATATAAAATAATGTAGTACAAAGTAAACATATCCGCAAATCAAAGAGTCTATGACACAAAAGGAAATGTCATGCAAGTTGGTGGGTTCCACGAAACAAAATAAATTTGCATATTGTTATCCCATAAAATTGGCAAGGGCAATTTTTCAGATAACCCTACCGAAATTTTTGTTCCGATCCCTCATCAGGGATTTCTTGCATTCGGAACGTTGCAAAATCCCTTCTCGGGAAATCTAGTTTTCCAAACTTAGCCATTTTTGGTCTTTTTTGGGCAGGTGCATATAATCACTATGCAACATCAAATGTTCATGCACCCCCTTTAAAGCCTTTGGCACATGTTTTCTTGTGTCAACAGGTGTTTTGGTGCGTCTCTCTATGTTGAGCCTTTCCTGCATGCACCAAGGCGCGTGCGCCTTCCTGTCAACATATCTTTTGTTGCGCCCCTTTTTGGTGCGCAAAGGGCGCACATATTCCTCTGTCGACACCACTTTCGGTGCACCATAGACACACATATTATCGTGTTGACAAGCATTTTGGTGCGCCAAAGGGGTGCACATTTTCTTGTGTCGACAATTCTTTTGGTGCACCACTTAAAAAGTTGGTGGCGCATTTATTACTACCTCACCTATATATAGGAGCACCTGTAATGTCATTGTCACCAGAGTAAATCACGTGATTATTTTTATTATTTTCTCTGAGCCTGTCAGCGTACCTGCCCTGTCGTTTTCAATCACGTCGTGGACCCGTTTGCACGTTTCTTCGCTATTTATCCGGGTAAGAGGTCCTCATTTCTTTTGTATGTTTTGCGCTTTGGTGCTTTGTTTGCTTGTTGGTCTGGATCTAGATTGGAAAGACTGAAAAACATGGACTCCCCACCTTCCTTGCTGTCTTTTCCTTTCTCCCACATGATCTTCCCCCCCTCTTTCCAGATCCGCTGGTAGAGGAAGCTCTATCCTGAAATGATGGTTTGAAACCCTTTGTTTAAGCCCCTTCATCCCCCCAAGGTACCCTGCAGAAGAAGCTAAACCATATGTGAAATCCCTCACAGAGAGAATCAAAGATTTAAAAGAAACTATATTTTTCCTTCTCCTTTGGCGCATTGGCACACCCTGTAACATGAGAAACAGCCGCGCCAATGGCACACATTCCTTGCCTGCTGCATAATGAAAAGCTACGCCCTCATGGCGCACTTCCCACGCTTGTTGCAAACACTTTCCTTACATCCTGCTTGGCACACCACACTAATGTGTTGCATTGATAAAATTCGCGCCATTGGCGCACCCAGCATCCATGTAACAATCCTTTCCTATGCGCCAAGTGCAAAGCTATAAACGGCGCAGGCACGTCCCTCATTACAACAACAAAATGCAACATGCAGTATCCATGTGCCACGTGCCAAGTTGCCTTTAGCGCACAAAAATCATATGTTACACAAACCTTAGATGCACCTTTGGCGCACCGAAGTTCCATGCAACATGAAAGATATATGCGCCACGGGCGCATCCTGTTCCCGTGTAACATAAAGAACCCATGCGCCCTTTATAAAACACATCCACATTGCGCAGGCGCACTTGTGCTTACAACAATAAAGAATGCACCCTGTAGTGTCCATGTGCCATGCACCCTTTGGCACTGATTTATCCCCTGCAACAGTCCTTTTCTGTGCGCCTTACTATTTAGCCCTGTAGCCTGCAGTATTCATGCGCCCTGCGCCCTGAGGCCTTTAAATTGCTAAATCTTTCTTCTGTCAACATTTCAATGGAAAATCAGACAGCTGACCTGGATTTCTTGTGTTGGGTTTCACTTCTTATTGTTGCAGATCAGCAACTAAGTTCAGAAGAACATATGTCAACATCAAGCAAGAAGCCTATCAAATCTAAAGGAAAGGCCAAGCTCACAGAAGAAGAAATGAAGTATAAGTATCAGAGGGTCAGAATGCTTGAGTCCCAAGCAGAGTGTGACCTAGACATCAGAGACTCAGAGCTAGGTCATATTGATATGGAGGAATTCTGGGCCAAAACCCAGAGGGTCACGAGAAGTCCATGGATGGACAAGCTGATAGGCAGTGCCCTGCACTTTGCTGGTGGGATCCCAGTTAGTGCCGTAAACAACGAATTTATGATGGTGGTAGCCCGATGCTATAAAAAAGACACAAGATGTGTCCATGGTGAGAAGGGCAAGGTTATAATTAACCTCATTACCCAGCACTTTGAAGTAATGCTCGGCATTCCTCATCACCGGCACTTTGTGGCCGTCAGCTAACAAGATTGCATCAAGGCCTGGGACGACAATGAAGATCAGTGCATGCAGCTGATGAATGAAGTTTATCTCAAGAACAAAAAAGTAGTGACTCGGTGGCCACAAATCATTCATCGTAGTGACTTTTTAGAGGAACTTAGCAACACAATTACGTTCCTGAGCAGAGTTTTCGGGCTTCCTGACACCCATTATTTTCACAAGTGGATGTTGCGGTACCTTGAGACAATGAACAAAAATGTGCCTGATCGACGCTTTGAATGGGCAGAAATTATAAGCAGCACAATCTCTAAGCAGCTACAACAACTCAACACAATGGGGAGGTTCTATATGAACTCCTACGTGGTCTATGCTGCAGCTTTAGAAAGGGACTATCCAGCTCTGATGCGGTGTGGGGTTTGGCCCCAAGTTAAAATCTATGAATACTATCCAGAGCTGAGGCTGGAAAATAGCATCCCCCAATTCACAAAGATCAATGATGCATTCTTCTACTTCATCATCTACCTGTTGAGGTTGAATATGACTCACGGTCGCATGACCAAGAGCATAGTAGTAGCTACTGAGAAGTGGGGGGCCCTGTTCACTCAATTCCCCACGTTTACCTATCTAAGGGCAGTCAATTTCTTGGGGGAACCAACTAGACTGCCAAGGTATGCCAGGCCCAAATTGATCCTGTTGGTGCTGTCGAGGAAACTTGTTACTTATCATGAAAATTTCCTAAAGAGAAAGAAGGGTGGCACTCCTTTCCCCCTCACGGTGGGTAGATATACGTGTCACACTCACCACAAGGCAAAAGATATGTTTGCAGAACTGGAGCTGCTGAATCTGAAACATGATTTCTCGGTAAGGCCCACCTTCGACCCGAGAAATTTTTTGCCAAGGGCTAAGCTCGATCCGATCCACATCCCTCAGATCGAGGATATCTACATTAACATATATCATGAGGTTGAGCTTAGGAGGAAGGATCATTCTCGCTTGGCCTTAGCATAAATCATCCAGTGCGGGGTAGCCATCATCCCCAAAGGCTACCAAACTACTGAGGAGGAAGTGGATCAAGTGTATCTTGACACAGGTGGGGACGATTGGCCTTTTGCGTTAATTGATAGAACCAAAGCACCTCAGACAATTGAGGAAAGGGTCAAAGAAACTCTGTGTAGAACAGAACATTGGTGCCAAATGAACGGGCTCATCTACCTCAGAGTCAATTTCAGAACCTCTCCATTGGGAAACGCACCTCATCGGGCTAAACAACAGCCAAAGGGAAAAAGATAAGGTAAAGAGGGTGAATCCAGCTCCACCCAAGAGGAAACTCTTGTAAGTCCTCCTTCCGCTGCACCCGAACAAGTTGTAACTTTGGCTTCCCTAGAGAAAGAAACAGCGGAAGATGTCCCAATAGGCCCATTCACTCAGGATTTCGCCACTACTGTAACAACTGAGGTCCCTTCTGTTCCTTCCCCTTCCCCTCCTTCCCCTCCTCAGGTGACCCAGGTGACCATTCCTTTGGTCATGTCCTCTCCCCCTTCTTCTACTGTCCCTCCTGCTTCTTCGTCCATCTTCTCTTCTCTCGCGGACCTATCCCCCTCCATTTCTTCCCTCATCTCTGAGCTCCCTTCCCTTCCTATGTCTTCCTCCCGTGAGTGCTTCCTCGGCCTCTCTCTCGATGCCGCCTCCAAGTGTCTCCACGTTTTTCCCTTCTACTACTGCAGCTGCCCCCTTCTCTGTTTCTGGTCCTTCTCCCATAAGTCTAGCTTGGATCTCCTAGCACCTAAGTCAGTAGAAAAGGAAAGTTCCCATCACTCCGATGGACTTCTCCATGATCCCGTCAAAAGGGGTAAAGAAGCAGAAACCCATCACATGCTTCTCTCAGAGTGCTTCGGGAGAAAGGGTAATGGAGATCGCATACCCCAATCCTCTGAAGGATAAAAAGGATCTGTCCTCGATAGATTACACAGTGACTCAAGTCACAATGGGGACGTATTCTGAAAGCCTTCAGGGAGAGGCCCTATCTACAGTTGACGCCCTCTGTAAGAAGCTTTAAGAAGCAAAAGAAGAGAAAAGGCTACTGAAAGAGTAAAATAAACATCTACTCCAAGCCTTACAAAAGATGGGCAGTGCACCTCCCACAACTACCGCCGAGACTCCTGAGCCTTTGAGCCAGGATAAAATTAATGAATATGCAAAGATTGGCGAGCAGGATATGGCCGTTTCCGCCTGGAGGAGCCAAATCCTCAAGGACAGTGAAAAAGTGATCGCCAAGTTCACCAATTTGTACCTGAACATCAACAAGGTGAACAAAGAACTCCAGGCGTTAGGAGGACCCATATCAGAAGAGCTGGACCATGCTAGGCTACAATGTGAGACCTTTCAAAGAATGTTCGACTGTTCAGTCGAAGATCTGGTCAAGTTTGGCGTTTTCAGTCATCCCAGGGCCCTCAATAAAATCCTTTCCACTCTGGATTACCGGATGGATCAACTGGAATTTGTCCTCGAAAAAATTGATAAGGTAAAGGAAGAAGCCCTGGACGCAATGTACTCAATGGAACAAATCGTTCTCAACATGTCTCCAGGGTTACTTACTCCTTCCTTCACCTTAAGGAAAGTTGATGAAACTATTTAGATCTTCAAGGAGATCATTTCATAAGGGCTGGGGCCAGAGGTCACTTTTGACGCGGAGTCCATCAATAACTTGCTGGCCTGTCGGGACTTCATCGGGTTCCTAATAGAAGCAGAGAAAGAATATTCCAAACTCCCAAAGAAGCTCATAGACGAGCGGGAGACTTGCGAGGCGATCAGCAAGTGACACAAGGATCCTTCCCAGGATCAACTAGAGCCCATGATCAGCAAGTTCATGGAATACCGTGCCCAATTCCACATCTCATCACCTGAGCAGCAGCAAAAGCAGGATACCCCCTTTCGGCCGCAAGATGACGATGATGAATGAATTCTTTTTCTTCTTCTCTCTCTCCTTCAACTTTATTTTTGTAAAATGTCTAAAGTATGTTGGCACAAATGATGACATCATCCATGTTGCACCATGGGATGATGTCATCCATCAAGTTGTCAAAAGTCAACATGACTTTGAGATATTGTTGTAGATATTTTGTATATTTTATGTAAATAGGTGGTTGGTTCCTTTTTTCCTTCCTTCTTCTCCTTCTTCTATAAATACTCAAATACTTGTTGTATTTAAACAGTGGATATCTTTCAGATGAAAAATAGAAGTGAGGAGAAAATACTTTGAGCTTTTTGTAACAGAAAGAAATATTAATACAATATTTAGACTTTGTGCTGAATACATGTGTTATATGCATCAGATTTTTCTTACGTCAGATCTGTGTGTTTATTTTGTTGGATCTGCTTCTGTTTTATTGTCATTTATTCACCAGTATTGCTTTGTTCGTTTATGTAAGTAGGTTTGGCTCTGTTTACTACCAATCCCAAAACATAAACCCTCTGACCTTTCTACTTTGGAATTCATTTCTTTTCTCCCTTCAGACCTGATCTTTCTTCATCCTCTCTTTCATTCCTTTCTTTTTGTAGTTGGAAATGACCCTACTGGGATGAAATCCCAAACCCCCGAAGGCAGAATATTGTGAGACTTGCACAGATTCCTGCTGGTAGAATAGTAATAAACCAGTTTCGCTTTACTGACTCAAAGAGGGGCTATGCCCTGCACACTATTGACCCGTCTATCCATAAATCTGCCCAGGTGACAGATTTTCGAGCCAACAGTTTTTGGTGACTCCGCTGGGAAACGAACAGATCTATCAGATCTATGATAGTGGTAGGATAGAAAATTAGGAAAAATTAGAAAAATCACTATCTATTTTCAAACTTTAACTTTTTGTCAAAAATCCAAAATTTTGCAAAAGTGACCCGAATTGAAAATTTTCTTCTGAGATCCATAGATCTGGCCTAGTTGGAGATCTTTAGTTCGCTGAGTTTTTATAAAAATCTGTATTTTACCGTAGATATGAGTTTTTGACTGTTTACCAAAAATTTCAAACTCTTTGAAAAAGTCAAATTTAGATCAGAAAATCAGCTTACTAATCTTCACTATCATTTTATCCTCGTTGTTATTTGTCATTAACCACAGTCGGTTTTTAGAAGAGGATAATTTTTCAATATTTAGAAAAGTACATGCTGCTGGTTTTTGTCAGAAAAACCAGAAAATCAGCAAGTACAACCAAAAAGAAATTTTAAATCTACGCCACAACGTCACAGATCTGGAAGGTACGCTGGCGGGTGAGCCATTTACGCGCAGCAGGTGAGCTCGTGGGGAAGTCGATCCTACTTTCAATCTACTTCAAAGGCACAATTTTAGTGTAACACCAACACGCTTTTCATCACTAAGTTCAGCTGATTGGTCAGCCAGAAGCGCCTCCCCCCACGGAAGAACCGGTTTTCACAAGGAGCCTCCACATCCCTTTGTAGCGCCTTGCTGCTCAGTAGAACTGTGTTTCCAGCCCGTGTTCTTTTTCCAGCTGTCCAAATGGCGGTACCATGGGGAAATGCTATGGGCCCCCTGGCTTTACCACATCCAGTTCACGTGCTCCCTCATGGAAACCGAAAGAATTTTCTCAAATTTGACGGGAGTGGGAACCAAAGCACGGATTCACACATATCTGCATTCATCATGTCATGCAGTATCCTGGATGTAACTCATGAATATGTGTCGGTTTGCCTTTTTCTGGAAACTTTACAAGGGCCTGCAGCAGAATGGTTTCAGCATTTGCCAGCCAGATCTATTACTAGTTGGGCCACTTTGTGGGATGCTTTTGAAGACAGGTACAAGCCTTCAGAAGATGCATTTGCATTATTATCACAGATCACTCACCTGAAAAAGGAGGCCAATGAGACCATGCGCGATTTTATCACCAGGTTCAATGCATTAATCAACCGCGTCCCTGTCACCATGCTTCCGACACCAGAAAATCAGAAATGTTTCTTCGTGAACACTATGAGTTCGAAAGTAAGTTTCTTACTCCTGCAAGAGCAAGTGGCTACCTTGATTCTCACCCAGGCCGCTGCCATTCAAATTGAAGATAATTTGATAATATCTGGCGAATTGAAAAGGCAATCCTCTAAGCCTAAATCTTCGGGCCCTTCACCCACTACTTCGTTTGATCCGGCATTTCAAAAGATGGCGAACGACTTGCTTGCATTAAAGAAGTAATTATCCCAAGCTTCCCCTGGTTCCTCATACCGGGATATTCCACGGAGAAATTTTGTTTCCAACAATGTTTCACAAAGGCCGCGCTTACTTGCAACTACTCCAAGGTTGGCGCTTGAGGCTCCTCCGGTTAACGCCTTAGCTGAAATTGAAGAAGAGGAACAAGATTACGAAGAACCTTCATCTCAAGGCGAAGATGATCAAGACATCGGTGAGCCGACTGGCGACTCTACTATCGGGTATATGGAATTTGAGGAGGAAGAATCCGATGAAGAGGAGGGTACACAAGGCTATACAAGTGGACAATCATATGCTGTTTTTACCTACTCGCAAGGAAAAGAAGTAGAGGTCACTGCCCATGTGCAGAAGGAGAAGGCCGTGTCAAACGTGCCTCTAACCATTGCTAAAAGAGGTAATCCTCTTCCTACTCAACTCCCTGTTAAGTCTTTTACAAGGAAATCTTTTCCCCCCATTTCTCCTCCAAATCAGCCTTCTTCTATTGCCATAAAGACCAGTAATCCTACCCTACCATCACGAAGTGAGGGACTCATTCCTTCACCAGCGTAACCCTTGGCCCCATTTGACATAATTGACCATGCTAAAAAGACCAAGATCCAAATGTCTGAAGCCGAATATCTTTAGTCAAATCCCGAACAACTTGTAAGGTTGACCAAGTATATTCAAAGCCTAGCTGTCATATCTCCTCAGGTTTCCCCAAAAGGAATCCTTTCCACTCCTCCTGCATCCTGCATAAATTTTGCCTCAACATCTGCATCAGGCAAGATAGAGGCTTTCTACCTCTCCCTCCTAATCAATGGCCACAAGTTAAGTAACTGCATAATTGATTCTGGGGCTTTCGATAACGTCATGCCGGCAAAAGTAGCCCATGCTTTGGGCCTCACCCTTACCAAGCCTTTTGGCAGATGTTATTTCTTAGAAACCAAATAGGTTCCATTGATTAGTCAAATCAAAGACGCGCAGTTTGCATTCGCGGCGTTCCCAGAGAAAAGAGTAAAGATGACTGTCCTCGTTGCCGACATTCCAGCAGCCTACGGAATTTTGTTGGGAAGAAGTTTTTGCAGCGAAGTTGGTGGGAAGATTCATATGGATTGGTCCAAGGCAAGGATCCCCGTCAAAGGTGTAATGTAGACTTTGGAGCCAGAATCACAAAAGAAGTACTTGGTTACTAACTCTGAGGACCCCAAAGCTCAAATTCTTTTCTAATCATCAGGGATGGGGAACTATTTCTTGTCTACCGAGTCTGACAAAATGGTTGTTCTCGTCCAAGAAGAAGATCTTAACAAGGTCTGGACCTTGCAATTTGATGGTAGCTGCGTAACCAGTGGATGTGGTGCCGAAGCCATGCTAATATCTCCCGAGGAAGAAATTATTCCTCTCTCTTTTAAGTTGTAGTTTTTCAACACAAATAACACTGCTGAGTATGAATCTCTGTTACTTGGCATGTAGGCCGCAAGAGAGAGAGGGATCAAAAATTTGAAAGTACAAGGTGATGTAGAGCTAGTCGTGAATCAAGTTAAAAGGATATATCAAGTGAAGAATGAGAGGCTCAGGCACTACCATAATGCGGTGTGGGACAACATCGAAGAATTTGACGCCTTTTCGATAGAATCCATTCCAAGAGCTCAAAATGACATGGCTGATTCATTGGCCGTTTCAACATCCCTCATGCTCTCGCACCCAGGTTTGAAAAAAGACAAATATACCATTGAAATGGTTTTCCGCCCAAGTGTGCCAGACAATTCTCAGCATTGGCAAGTATTCAACGATGACAATCAACTCATTGCCTTTCTAGAAAAGGCAGAAAATTTCAAGGAATTACATTTTGAAGGATCCACTTTTATGTGCCGTGAATCAGTCACCAATCAAAAGGATGAATCCGAAGGGAACGACGACATATGTCAGCTCAAAGGAAATAAAATTCCGAAGGGCCTGGTTTCTCTGGAACGGTTGTTCGATAGGCATGACCGTTTTGTAAAAAAGAAAAGGTGAGATGGTACGGGCTCCTCCCCAGAAACCGAACCGGTCAATTTAGGTTCAGTAGAGCATCCGTAATTCGTGAACATTGGAAAATGTTGCATGCCTGAAGAGAAGCAGAAGTTTGTCAAACTGCTGAAGAAATACATGGATGTATTGGCCTGGTCCTACGCTGATCTGAAATCTTTTAAGCCAAAGGACGTCCAGCATGACATCCTGTTGAAAGAAGATGTCAAAGCCTTTCGCCAGAAGCAGAGGCATTATAACCCTAAGATCTCAGGTACTATCCAAGCTGAAATTTAGAAAATGCTGGATGCGAGAATCATTTTTCCTATCCATCACAGTACTTGGGTAGCAAACATTGTGCCAGTGCGTAAGAAAAATGGTGAAATACGCATATGCGTAGATTTTCAAAATTTGAATTAGGCATCCTTGAAAGACAACTACCCACTTCCTATAATGGATCAAGTTCTACAATCAGTAACTGGATTAGAAATGCTGTCCATGCTTGATGGTTTTTCGGGCTACAATCAGATTGAAGTCTCACCTAAAGATCAATTTAAAACAACATTCACTACTCCCTGGGGTACGTTTTCCTACAGCAGGATGCCTTTTGGTCTGACCAATGCTGGTGCCACTTTTTAGTGGGCCATGGACCTTGCATTCAAAGGTATGATGGGGAAGGTCATTGTGGTTTATCTAGATGACTTAACTATGTTCTCTAGACGAGGTGATCATTGTGATCATCTGGAGCAAGTATTGGCCAGATGCCGAGAGCATGGGATTTTCCTGAACCTAAAAAAGTCTGTTTTTGGAGTCACAGAAGGAAAGCTGCTAGGGCATGTTGTTAGCAAGGAAGGAATGGAAATAGATACCGAAAGAGTTAAGGCTATTCAGAGCCTTACTCTGCCTACAAGTAAGACCGGTGTTCACTCTTTCTTTGGAAAGGTGAATTTTCTTAGGTGTTTTGTTCTCGACTTTACTGAAAAGACTTGTCATATATTGGACATGATGAAAGGGTCACCAACTTTCCGGTGGAGCGAGGAATGGAAAAGGTCGTTCGAGGAAATAAAAGCTTCCGTCGCTCATGTGCCAGTCCTGGTATGTCCCGATTTCTCCAAAGATTTTATCATGTATAGTTATGCATCTGAGCATACTGTGTCTGCCATCTTGATGCAAAAGAATTCTGAGGATGTTGAATCTCCGATTGTGTTCATGAGCTCTCCCCTCAAGCCACATGAACTAAAAATGTATCAATTGGAAAAGCATGCCTTCGCCGTTGTCAAAGCAGTAAAAAAATTCAGGTATTACATTTTAAATTCTCATACAGTAGTGCTGGTCCCTGACACAGTAGTCAAATCAATTCTAACTCAACAGGAGTTAGGAAGCTTGCGAGGAAATTGGATTGCAAAGGTCCAGGAGTATGACCTGGATATAAAACCAACCAAGCTGGTAAGAGGCAAGGGCCTATGTCAGCTTATGGCTGAAAACAAAGATTCAGAAAACCCTGAGGAAAAGGCTGATTATACCAATGAAGCGCAAAGCTAGCTGGAGAAAGCCCATTCTCTGCCTCTGGTCCTATTTGTCGCAACTAGTGATGAGTGGTATTCTGATATTGCTTTCTTCCTCACCTACGGTGAATGCCCAGCTCACCTAACTAAAAAGGAGAAACGCACTATAAATCTTAGAGCAGCCAAATTTGTCATCTGGGATGACGGTTTATACAAACGCGGGATAGATGGTGTCTTCTTGTGGTGTGTCGACAAGCCACAACAGGTGAAGTTACTTGAAAGTTTTCATAATTCAGCCTGTGGAGGCCATTTCTCCTCTTCTGTGACAACACACAAGATCATCCGGGCCAGGTACTATTGGCCGATGCTCTTCCAAGATGCAGCCACCTGGGTAGCAAAGTGTGAACCTTGCCAGCAATTCGTCGGCAAGCCCAAGTTGGCTGCTTTTCCCCTCAGGCTGGTCATTGTCAATAAACCATTCAAGCAGTGGGGAATTGATTTTATCAGTGCACTCAATCCCCAATCGAGTGCCAGACATAGTTATGTCCTAACAGCAACAGATTACTTCACCGAGTGGGTGGAAGCCATACCTGTCAAACATGCCACTTCCGAGGTTGTTTGCAGTTTTATCAAAGAAAATATCATTGTCAGGTTTGGCATTCCCAACAAGATTGTTGCTGATAATGCTTCTAACTTATCTTCACAAGAAGTTATTAGTTTTTTCTATGAATATGGGATAACTTTGGCTCACGCCTCAGATTTTTACCCTCAGGGAAATGGTCAGGCAGAATCCAGTAACAAAAACTTGGTGACCATCATACAAAAGCTGGTGGATGAGAATCAACGAATGTGGCACAAGTCCTTATACGATGCTTTGTGGGTAGATCGCATTACTCCCAAGAGGTCTCTCGGCATGTCACCTTTTCAAGTGTTATATGGCACTGATGCCGAGCTTCCCATTTCTGCTGAAATCCCTGCTCTGCGCTTGGCACGAGAAATTGAAGATGAAACTTTCCAAAATTCTCTTGAAAAGAGGATCATGTATCTGACAGAGCTCAAAGAAAAGAGAGTAAGAGTGATCGACAAGATCACTGAGCATCAGAATCAAGTCAAGAGACTGTTCGATAAAAAAGCTAAGTAAAGAAATTTTCAGGTGGGAGACCTCATCCTTCTGTGGGACAAGCGAAGAGAGCCAAAGGGCATGCATGGGAAATTTGATTCCCTGTGGAGAGGGCCCTTCAAGATCAAGCAGCTCAATGGAGAGAATAGCTTCTATCTCTCATATCTAGATGGAACCGAGCTCCCGCTTCCCTACAGTAGGCAGCATCTGAAAATCTTCAGGAAGTAGAGCTTGCTCTCTTCTTTGTATAGTTTGCTTTAGTTGTGTGTTTGTTTTTGTCATGTGTTTGATTTCTATTTGTTGTGTGTTCCCTTTTGTCGCCCTCCGGTCACCCTTGTTTTTGACTCTGTTACCCAATGGATAGGCACATGAGATCTGGGATTCTCTAACCCTGAGATTACCCTCAGAGATAGTCCCCAGAAAGAGCCAGCTGTTATCCCGTAAAATTGAGAAGGGCAATTTTTCAGATAACCCTACTTAAAATTTTGTTCCGATCCCTCGTCAGGGATTTCTTGCGTTTGGAACATTGCAAAATCCCTTCCTGGGAAATCTAGTTTTCCGAACTTAGCCATTTTTGGTCTTTTTTGGGTGGGCGCATATAATCACTATGCAACATTAAATGTTCATGCACCCCCTTTAAAGCATTTGGTGCATGTTTTCTTGTGTCAACAGGTGTTTTGGTGCACCTCTCTATGTTGAGTCTTTCCTGCATGCGCCAAGGCACGTGCACCTTCCTGTCAACATATCTTTTGTTGCACCCCTTTTTGGTGCGTAAATGGCACACATATTCCTCTGTCGACACCACTTTCGATGCGACATAAACACACATATTATCGTTTTGACAAGCGTTTTGGTGCGCCAAAGGGGCGCACGTTTTCTTGTGTCGACAGCTCTTTTGGTGCGCCACTTAAAAATTTGGTAGCACATTTATTACTACCTCACCTATATATAGGCGCGCCTGCAATGTCATTGTCACCAGAGAAAATCACGTGATTATTTTTATTATTTTCTCTGAGCCTGTCAGCGCACCTGCCCTATCGTTTTCAATCATGTCGTGGACCCGTTTGCACATTTCTTCGCTATTTATCCGGGTAAGAGGTCCTCATTTCTTTTGTATGTTTTGCACTTTGGTGCTTTGTTTGCTTGTTGGTCTGGATCTGGATTGGAAAGAATGAAAACATGGACTCCCCACCTTCCTTGCTGTCTTTTCCTTTCTCCCACATGATCTTCCCCCCCTCTTTCCAGATCCACTGGTAGAGGAAGCTCTGTCCTGAAATGATGGTTTGAAACCCTTTGTTTAAGCCCCTTCATCCCCCCAAGGTACTCTGCAGAAGAAGCTAAACCATATCTGAAATCCCTCACAGAGAGAATCAAAGATTTAAAAGAAACTATATTTTTCCTTCTCCTTTGGCGCATTGGCACACCCTGCAACATGAGAAACAGCCGTGCCAATGGTGCACATTCCCTGCCTGCTGCATAATGAAAAGCTGCGCCCTCATGGTGCACTTCCCGCGCTTGTTGCTAACACTTTCCTTATGTCCTGTTTGGTGCACCACACTCGTGTGTTGCATTGATAAAATTTTCGCCATTGGCACACCCAACATCCATGTAACAATCCTTTCCTATGCGCCAAGTGCAAAGCTATAAACGGTGCAGGCGCGTCCCTCATTGCAACAACAAAATGCAACATGCAGTATCCATGCACCACGCGCCAAGTTACCTTTAGCGCACAAAAAACATATGTTACACAAACCTTAGATGCACCTTTGGCACACTGAAGTTCCATGCAACATGAAAGATATATGCGCCACGGGCGCATCCTGTTCCCGTGTAACATAAAGAACCCATGCGCCCTTT
Source organism: Taxus chinensis (assembly GCA_019776745.2). NCBI lineage: Eukaryota > Viridiplantae > Streptophyta > Pinopsida > Cupressales > Taxaceae > Taxus > Taxus chinensis. The sequence goes on along the minus strand of CM034148.1, from coordinate 85,756,865 downwards.
ATAAAACGCATCCACATTGCACAGGCGCACTTGTGCTTACAACAACAAAGAATGCACCCTGTAGTGTTGCTATGCACCCTTTGGCGCTGATTTATCCCCTGCAACAACCCTTTTCTGCGTACCTTACTATTTAGCCCTGTAGCCTGTAGTATTCATGTGCCCTGCGCCCTGAGGCCTTTAAATTGCTAACTCTTTCTTCTGTCAACATTTCAATGGAAAATCAGATAGTTGACATGGCTTTCTTGTGTTCGGTTTCACTTCTTATTGTTGCAGATCAGAAACTAAGTTCAGAAGAACATATGTCAACATCAAGCAAGAAGCCTATCAAATCTAAAGGCAAGGCCAAGCTCACAGAAGAAGAAATGAAGTATAAGTATCAGAGGGTCAGAATGCCCGAGTCCCAAGTAGAGTGTGACCTAGGTTTGGCTCTGTTTACTACCAATCCCAAAACATAAACACTCTGACCTTTCTGCTTTGGAATTCATTTCTTTTCTCCCTTCGGACCTGACCTTTCTTCATCCTCTCTTTCATTCCTTTCTTTTCGCAGTTGGAAATGACCCTACTGGGATGAAATCCCAAACCCCCGAAGGTAGAATATTGTGAGACTTGCACAGATTCCTGCTGGTAGAATAACAATAAACCAGTTTCACTTTGCTAACTCAAAGAGGGGCTATGCCCTGCACACTGTTGACCCGTCTATCCATAAATCTGCCCAGGCGATAGATTTTCGAGCCAACACATATCAAAGGAACCTGTATAATGAAAGAATGATCATCCACAGAAAAAGGAAAAGAAAAATACCTAGAAAAAAGTGTCCATGATACAGGGAAAAATGTCATAGAACGAAAAATACTACGCAAAATGCAACATACTCCATGAGAGAAGGAAAGATAGAGCCATGGGTGAAGGAAAGAATTACAAAGTCAATAGTTGATTGTAGATCAAAGGGGAGGTCACAGTGGGATTGTGGATCATTCGAGGTTCATTAAAAAAATAATAAATCCATGTAGAACAAAATCAAAGTGGTGAAACATCAAAATTCTATGCAACAAAGTAAAGTTACACCTAATCCAAACTAGGTACCCAACCACTCCAAAAACTAGAATTTAATCTTAGATGATGCCATCCTCATGTACCGATGATTTTATGGTACTCCCCTACTTTACCCTATCCATAAAAAAAGACACGATAAAACATATGTTATCTTGTATATCAAACCCACCCTCCTTAGATGGTCTCTTAGGCCCACCCTCAAATAAAAGAATCAAAATTACTATGGGATGAAAAACATCTTACAAAATGCTCCCTCAAAGGAAAAATAAAAAAAATATATTCGCTATTTCCACCCAATTCAAAAAATTATTGTAGACCATTTCCTTAAAGGATGGCTACTCAAATCTAACAAAAAATCCATATATATAGCAACAAATTGAAAGCTTCCCACTTTGACTGGATTTCTAAACATGTTTAAAATCATCTATCATCCCAAGAAAGCTCCTCGCATTGACCAACTTTCACTTTAAAAAACATCTTTCCATATTGACCAACTCATGTAATATTAAACAAAACAAAGATAGGATAAAATATATAACCTCTAAGGAGAGCATAATTCCTTGTATAAGATATGTGCAACTCCGCAACATGTCCGAAAAATAAATAACGTATCTCATTTCATCTTAAGTCCATCACACAATCTTAAAATGGACTAACCAGTGTTAGTTATATGTTACTAGTAATTAGGATTATAAGTGCACTAACATCAAAATTAAAATCACATACATACAAACATTGAATCAAATAAATAATCAAACACATCTCAACCATCATTATATATACGAATCAATGAAATCAACATCCACACAATATAATCACATCTAAAATCCATCACAATGAACATTTAAACCATTAGATCATACAAATATACACAAACCATATCTAAATCTATCCATAAACCCACAGAAGATCATATGCAACATAAAAATCATCTCATGAAAACACATGTTCACATCATATATCTGAAACATCATATATATATATATCAAAATTGATATAAATCTAAAAAAATATTAGGGTCTATGGCCCATATAATAATCACATAGTAAAATGTAGATATGATAATTCTAGAGCTCCTGCTCCACCCTCGAGATCCTTCCTAGGCCCATGGATACTCCCCGTGCTAGCCATAAGACCCTGCTGAGACGTCTGTTGCTGGCTCATTACATATTGTGCATACTGCGACACCTCTAGGCATATCTCCCCTGCCATCCCCTCATAATATCTCATATCCTCACACTTGACTTGGAATGAGCTATATTCACCATCATAGGTGGCACTATCTCACCCTTGTGTACAGCTCCACCCAACCCTTCAAATGCTCCTACCCCTATCAAAATTCCCATTCATGATCTAACTGGCCCTGACACTTTCACGGTACTCCCAGTCATGCTGAACTGTTCCCTTAATAGCTCATGATGCTGACGATATCAGTCTCAATTTTGTTGAGGTTATCCGAACTCCATCTCCAGGGTAGTCACTTATTCAACTCTCTTCCCCAACACCCCCATCAAACTCTTTACCTCACCTTCCAAGGTAGCCACTTGAGTATCCCTATTAACCAAAAACTAATTTAGTCTCTCCAACTCTGCCTCTAAACCCCCTCCTACCTGCCCTTCAACCACCTCCTCCATCTCCACATCCTCCTCTCCTTGTTCTTGTTGTTCCCTTATAATCCTCTCCCCTTGGGCTAACATCTACCCCTACCACCACATCATGTACTCAGGTGTCACCCTAACATCATCCATCTTGATGACACTACCTCCTCCTTGGCCATCTACTTAATGTCCCACATCTGTGGAGTGAATAGATTTATGTCTCCCTCCATCCTCTTGTAGAAGATATGATTTCTTGATACATATGGTACTAGAATGAATTACCACCACATCTGCCTAAACTATACTACCTCCACCATCTCTACCCTCTATCCCTACATCCACTTGTCTTGCTCCATTAGTCACATCTCACCCCCCTCTCCAGGACGTACATGGAAGTGTATATATTTATTCCATACTATTGCCACATAGATCACACACACATTGAATCTCTGAGTGATCCCATGCAACATTGGAACATCCCCAAGGTGTGGGACCTTATCGCCTTGGGATGAACCTCTGGAGAAGGATGACTTCCTTTGAGGCTGTAGACACCTAAATTCTACTTTTGCAATCTTATTGCCAAAACACACACAAATCACTCTCATTCTTGCCAAATCTGTTATAAGTAGTGGTTTTCACTAATTAATCTCACGTTTCTTACCACTTTATTTCAATTAACAAAACGTTTGTTGATTGTGTAACCCCCTTTCACATTCAGGATGCCACTTTACAATGGCTAAACGCAAGTTAAAATCCTCTTCAAAATAGACAATTAGCATTTATTAGCTAATTAAGCCTATTTTTCCCTTGTTTTGGTCAATATACCCTAGTATTGATTCAAACCCCTCTTCCAACCACTCAAAATCACCCTATTCACCTCTACAATTTCTTAGAAAGCTTTAAAATATTATCCTAGTCTCCTAGTTGACCCTAAGTGGTTCATTAGGGCTTCACGCCTGTTAATCACTTGGTAATTCACTAATTGTGATTAGCAATGACCTAATCATGATTAGCAATTCTAATCTAATTTGGGGACTTTTAGTACCACATGCACTAGAATACAAGTTTCTCCCAAAAGGAAAACTATTAAAATGGTGCACCTCAGTTCCTTTATATTACACACCATGCTTTGATTTGCATCTCATATAATAAATATGATATATAGCCAAGTTCAATCCTTGGTAAAAGCCTTCAATGAGGCTAGTAGATGGATATCTAAAATGACTCAAGTATTCATTGGGAGGAGGCCATTCCACCTTGTTTGGAGTAACAACCATAACCAATTTGATTGCCCTCTTTGGTCTATTTAGTCCCATGTTAGGTAATTTAAGCATATTAGTAGGCATGATCAGTTAGATTTTGTATTGTTTTCATACTAGTTAAGACATTCTTTTAAGATTCTATCTTAATGTTACATTCCTAGAATTAGAACCCTTGGCTATACGGATGGAAATGGTGTTAGATTTCCTTGTTTAGTCATGCAATTTTCTTTGTATAGTTTAGGGTGTTATAATTTGGCACACCCGATGGGAGCACTACCCCATTACAGTCAATTTTTAAAGCTATTTTTTAACTTAGTTTCAAAAAAAATCATTTCAATTTTATAGATTAGTTTCAAGTTTCCTAGATTAATTTAAAGTTTTCTAGGTTTACTTTCAAGATTTCTAGAGTACTTCCAAGATTTTTAGATTAGTTTCTCAAGTTTTTTGGATTAATTTCAAAGTTTTTTATTTCAAGTTTATAAATTAGGTTCAAGTTACCTAGATTAATTTCAAGTTTTCTAGTTTAAATTTCAAAGCTTTTTAGAGTAATTTTCATTGTTTTTCATTTCAAGTTTATGGATTAGTTTCAAGTTTCCTAGATTAATTTCAAGTTTTCTAGTTTAAATTTTAAGCTTTCTAGAGTATTTTCTAGCTTTTTAGATTAGTTTCTCAAGATTTTTAGATTAATTTCAAATTTTTACAAAGGGGAGCACATGTGTTGAACTGTGAGTGCAGGCGTCAAATTGTGAGCGCAGGCGTTGAAGTTGGAGCGCACACGTCAACTTGTATTTTTCAACTCTGTCATTTTTATAAAGGGGAGTGCATGCGTTGAACTGTGAGTGCATGCATCAAACTGTGAGCACACACGTTGCTCTGGAAGCACACATGCTAGCTTGTATTTTTCAACTATCTGTCATTTTTACAAATGGGAGTGCAGGCATTGAACTATGAGTGCAGGCGTCGAAACATGAGCGCACACGTCAACAGGGGTGTGCATGTGTTTCTATATAAATTTTTATTGTAAACTCAAAGTTTCTATTTTTGGTTTTTAGGATTTCTGTTACTTTTCAGATGCCATTTTTGTCAATTTCATAGATTTAGAGTAAGTTTTCTCATAAAATTGCTTAGGGTTTGAAGGAATTAATGTTGTTTCCATGCTTTGTATGAGTTTGGGTTAAGGTGTGTATGCTCTTCTCTTGCACTTCGTATGATCTAGAGAATAAAAAACACTCTTAAACCTTCTTTTGCTATCATTAGAGTACGTAGGAAACTTTGTTAATCATCTTTTAGTTTAAATGCTTTTTCACTTGCTAATAACCAAGGCTAGAATTTGCGTATGCTCTTCCCTTGCACCTAGTATGATCTTGGGAATCAAAAGAAATTTTAGTCTTTTCATTAAAAATCACTTCGATGAATTGGGAATAAACCTTGTTTTTACAAAATTTGATGGTAGTTAGTTGATTTACAAGGATTTTTATGGTTATTTTCTTATGATATTATGAATCTATTTTTGAAACTACTAACCATTTTGTGAAGGACCTAATGCTAGTCAAAGAAAGGAGGACCTAAACAATTTTTCTAACTACACGTGTGATTGTAGGTTTCCAAAAGGAGTACGAAAAAAACCACATTAAGTCTAAAAGATAAAAAATACACCACAATCATCACATTACATTTGTAGGTTTAGGTTAAGAGCTACGACTCATTTTCTCAACTAGGACATAACCCCTTTGGCATAAGCCTTAAGCTACAACAATGGGGGTGGTCCTAGGAACCCTAAATTAGTTCACACAAGAGGGAACCTTTTGAATGAAACAGGAAAGTGCTCCACACTACTAACTTGTCTAGTACACCTTGGTGAGATTAGTGTCAAAGATATCCATATCACGACCCCAGTGAAAGTATAATTGAACGCACTTCTGTGCTCATTATATTGAAGGGGGTAAAGTAAAGCCGAGATAATCCCAAATTAGTTAGTGCAAATTTTTGGGTAAATTGAGCTCACTCCTAGATATCTTATGACACCTAAAGAGAGAACCACCTAAGAACATTTCTGACTTGGAGCCATTGCTTTTTTTCTTAGATAGTATACTTGAGAGCTCTCACAAAGTGCCAACTTTGTTAGATTCAAACTCTTGTTTTTAGAATAAGAGAAAAAATATCTTAAAGTTGAAACCGCGTGACATTTCATCATGAAATCTACTTAGTGTCATTTTTTCCTAGTTTTTCACTTGTCTTAAGACAAGGCGAAACTCTGCCAAAATAACACCAAGTTTATTTCAACACCACTTGGTCTACACCCTTATTTTCTTGTTTCCCATTTTTGGACAAAAGAAAACAACATATATAGATACCACTAGATATCGCATGTCCACCACTTTTGTATTTTACTTGTGTGACTAGGTTATAATGTCAGATCGCAAGTGTTGAAAGTGTGCATGGTACGTACTCACGATCTAGTAGGTCCCCTTGTCTCAAAAACCCATATTTGAGACTTATTATCATCGTAGTTAGGTGTTTTCATCCTTGTCTTCTTTTGAGTTGTTTCACTGCCCACATTGTAGCCATACAATTGAGATATTTACGTCTTGTTTCCATTGTGAAATCAGGCCCAAATCTCTATATTGTAGAGTTATGTTGTTTGCACACATATCAATTTCTTGTTATACTTAGACATAGTTTTTGCATCCTAACTTTGTCTTGAGTTTTTTGAGTGTTGAGGATACATTGTTAGAATCGCGATAACATCATTTTGACACTAGAAATCTTGCTTTATCAAAATCTTGGTTCACATGTCCAAATAGTGTCGTTACATTGCTCACATTTTTATCGTCCATTTTACGAGACTTGGACTTTTTTAGTGTTTAGAAATTAGTTTTTAGTATATCTTTTTAGAAGATCGCGTCAACATTCTCTTATCATTTAGGCCTTGTTTTTTACAAACTCGACCTAACTGGTGATGTTGTGTTGTCACTATTTGGTTGCAAACCTATCTAGATGAAGTCTTAGAGAATAAACTATTTAGTGTAAACCAAACTTTGAGTGTTGTACGTCATTATATTGTTCTAAGGAAAACTTGTGTCATATATTACCTTGCAAGGATAACTTGTTCGTTATTATTTAGTTTGTACGTTCGCTTTGACCTATCACTTTTGTGGCTATTCTATAGTCACCTTGTTTTAGACAACTTAGGGTCGTTACGATGCACAAAGTTTGCTAGGATCCCTTGTTAATAAACCTTAGTGGAAATATTTTGCATTAAACCTTCTATTCTAAGTAATGCCTACTATGAGAATGGGGTCATGAAAGCTGGCAGCCAATATCTTTGGAGGTGAAAACCTTCTTATGGAAGATAATCTCATGATTGACCATAGTGGTGGAGAGGAAGAGTCTCCTTGTGCAGATGCAGAGCTTCATTCTGCCCATTTTGACGACTACATTTTTCATAACAAACATGAAGTCCTTATGTAAGTTGTAGAACTAGGAGCCAAATTACCTTCCACAGTAGACCCTTCTCTTATCGCTGACATGGTTTGGGGAGAAGAAGAAGTAGACCTCCCTTATCAAACTATTAATGAAATTTCAAATCTGGGTCATGCCTCCACTTCTGCATGGTAGAATAATGAGTAGATACCATTTGAAAATGATGGAGACTATCATTTGCCTCCTATTAAAATTTGTTGTGAAGACCATGAAGAACATGTTCATCATGCACAACCTCCTCCTAATGAAGATCATCATGAAATACCTATTAAAGAGGTTATGTTAGAACAATAGGTCCAAGCCCTCACTCATCAATTAGCAAGTTTGGCTTCACATATACAAATGGAACAACCAAAATTTGTAAAACAAACTATACCAAAGGAAAAACCTAAAGCTTCATTTTACGAGTTCCCAATAAACAATCCTCGATGGGAGGCACAATGATATCCTTATGAAGAGATGCTCACAACAAATTGGGGTGGGCATACACCTAGGCTTAACCCTTTGTATAGACCTACACCGCCACCCATGCAAGATCCACTTTTTAATCAAGAGTGGTCAACAATGAAGAACATCCTTTAAGAGTTACAAGAGGGCCAAACCGGTAGCAATAACAAGAAGTATCGGTTCGATAATTTATGTACTTACTCACTTGACAAAGCCATGCTGTAGGTACCTTTCCTAAGACATTTCGATTTTCCAAAATTTGATAAATATAAGGGAAAAAGTGACCCTCGTGATCATATAAAGGAATTTTATATGGCATGCCAAGAGGTGGCATTCAACGACAATTATCTTATGCACTTGTTTCCACGAAGTTTAGTGGAAATGATGCTAGATTGGTTTGTGCATATCCCTAAGGGATCCATATCAACATGGCCAGAACTAGCAGAGAGTTTTGTATGACACTTCTCTTTCAATATAGAAAATGACATTACCATGTTAGATCTTTGCAATGCCAAGCAACGAAACAACGAAAACTTTGTTGCATTTTTACAAAGATGGAGAGGGTTAGCTAGTCACTTTCCTTGCTCCCTACCTAAAATGTAGCTAATAGGCATATATTTTCTTGACCTCCATCCAGACATTACATTCCACTTGCAAATGTATTGTGGTAACACGTTCGAAGAGGTAATAGAAAAAGGGAGTCAAATTGAAAAGGAATTGTTAAATAGAGGGACCCTAAAACCATTTCAAAAAGGTCATAATGATTCCAAGACCAATGACAAGCCAAATTTTGTTCCTAATAAGAAAAAAAACATTGTTAATGATGGAATAATATACTCTAAATGAGTACAAGCCATTCAAAACAACATTCCTTTGAAGCTTGCAAAGGGAACTCCACCTATGGAGTATCAACATCATACTTTCACTCCTCTGCCTGACTCAAAGTCATCAATACTAAAATAGCTAGGGGTGGTTAATATGGTTAGATATCCTGAAGCTATGCCTTATGAGGATGATGTTCCTAAAGCATCATGGTTTAGAGATAATGAATATTGCCAATTCCACCGCATTAAGGGTCACAAAACAGATAAGTGTTTAAAGTTGCAGCACTACATCCAGGACTTAATCGAAATGTGGAGATATATTCATCCACTCCTAAAGAATCCCCTAATATGAAGACTCTTCTTAAATATAATCGGGACAAGAATGATAATTATGTGTCTAATGAGGAGAATCATTTTTATGCCCTCATTGGTTGTGTAGATACACTTGTTGAAAATGTCAACATAATAACCCCTGTGATATCCCCTGGACTATCTATATCTAGACATGTGCCAACTAAGACTGATTATCATGCAGTTTCACATACTTATGACAGTAAGGAACCTAGGTTTCAGCATTCCCATCAAAGGATGCCTATCACAACTAGACCTCATTTGATTCTTTACGCTAGAGAGCCCATTCGGGTACCCTATTCCCCACCTTCATCTCATCATTGGTGGTATGGTTTGGACACTTCTGATCCAAATTATTATTCGGGTTCCTCCCACTCTTCTTCTGACTCTGATCCAAACTATTATTTTGATTATTCAAATTCACCTAGATCATCTAAAAATTATAATTTGGTTCTTGAGCCGCAGTCCTCCCTTGCTCTGTAAAACCTCTCTTATTCACCACCTCAATGACCCCTTCTTCCGTCAAAGAGATCTCCAATTCAAATTCCTTATAATTAATCATCCAAGTCAACTCACATGTCAGATTCATCTAATCAACCTCTTGTTGTAGAACTACCCACACCGATTGATTCATTTCAGAATGAAGAAGCAATTAGAGAATTTATGAGGGTACATGAAGACATTCCTCTAGAAGTTTGCGAGAAAGAAACCTCTTTAGACCTCGATACGTTCACGTATTGGGAAGAAGAGATCAATGTCTTTTGTCAGTATACAGAGGAATATCCTAAGACCATTGAGGAAGATCCTATCTTTTCTTCACATCATTCTTTATCTATCAGGATTCCTCCATCACAATCTTACCTTGGGTCAGCACCTGGGTAAGCCTCATTACCTAATCATTTTGTATCTATAAGGCCATTCCTCCATCGCAACACATCACCTTATGTGTCTCACCACCTACTAGCCCATCATCTTCATCTACCATGTGGGCCACCTCCAAGTAGCCCCATCATCCTCTATATGTGGCTTACCTCCTAGACAGTCCCATCTTTGATCTATACTAGGGGACACGTCTTAGAATTCCCTCATCTTCGATTATTATGGGACACCTCCTAGGTATTCCCATCATCTTCTATCTATGGGACATGCCAGTCTAGAAGTCCTTCATCTTCAATCTTAGGGCCACATCCTTGTAGTCCTTTATCTTCAGTCTATGAGACACCTCCCGGTAGCCCATCCTCTTCAATTCTTGGACTGTACCCTTCGCGTCATCATATTGTTCTTCTATCAATGATTGTGGCAAACCCACCATCATTTCTCCCATCAATTCTATTCATCCACTTTCTTCTCCCACTTCTTATCAGACAAGTCACGTTATAGCTTTATAGGAAACCAAAATGGTTCCTTTCATCCAGGCTACAGATAAAAAATTCCAAGAGCTCTAAGGCTCACAATAATTTAAACAATCTTAAAGTTCAGAATCAAACATGCGCTTCAAAAATGCACATCAATGCACCCATCAAGTATGGCGTAAAGTGCATAAACCTTTGGATAGGGACCTCATGCTCTCGCACAAAAAAACCTTGTTTCATGATAAAATGTAGTCGTCTATTGAGTATGAGCTCACCACAGTCATTGAGATCGGGGATAATATGCCTCTTGATAAACGAACACACCTAGTCTTCCTTATCAAATAAATTGCTAACATTGTTGTTGGATCTTATCACGTCAAGTGACCTTGTCGGTCCCACCTTTCAAAATTTTACAAAATACAAATAAAATTGAGAAAACATTTCAAAAAAAATCAAAGTTAAATGAACACACATTACAATCAAGTATTGCATACACATGGATGTTCTTTCTTCCCTTCCTTGTTATTCTTTTGCAAGTCTTCCTACCACTTTCATCCCTTCAGTGATATGTTGGTTAGCCTATTCATGCACATTTTGTGACGGTTATCTCTATGGTATCTGTTTGGCCTTGGTTTTTTATCATCTTGGTAAATTAAAGAACAACTGACCTCTTAGAGATCCTATCACAATCAACATCTAAAAAAACTTGTTGCGAAGAAATTTTGGATATATTTGTTGACACTAGACAATGTCATCATCACAATCACTTCCACCTCCTTTCATCAAGCCATCAATGATTCTTAACCCCTTGTCAAACAAGAGAACTGAAATAAGTTTTTAGAAAGTAAAAGAATCAATCAAATCAAAAAGCAAAAAGCTTAAAGCAAACACTAAAAGAAAAAGCAAATTGATATACAACTCTCTCTTAGGTTATTTCCAATAATCTCTACTGGGGCTATGGATGCCTGATTGGCAGTAGAGAAATGTTGCGATTAGAATCAAATGCATCTCTGTCGGGGCTATGGACGCCTAGCTGGCAGTGGAGCAATGTACGGCTCACCTTCCACAATCCATCCATAAAAATCAACTTTGAAAAATAAATCATTCCTACACATTGGCTAGGGTGTCTTCACTTGTTGTCTATCAAATCTTCCCTCCAAGAGGTAATAAATTTCCACGTGCACACATTAGATCTCTATGAGCAAATTGGATTAGTATGTTACCAAGTGTCTTTTTTTGGACCTTGTTCAGACTCTTACTCTAGTTTGTATCTTGTCTCACGATTCGTGCCTTTGGCTAACTGCTTCTTCATTGTGAGGCTTCTAAGATACATTCACAACATTCACATTGTTCTTCTACTTCGTTCAGAACATCCATGTGTATAAGATTGCCTTTTTGCCATGTTTGTGGGCACCTTTGTACCCTTTCTCAAAACAAACTTCCACTTCTTTCTATCATGTGCTTCTTGGCCAGCTTACGCTGGGGGGCATCCTTGCTCCTTCCTAGCATGTCATTGGGTTACATTCATCATCATGTTGAACCTATCCATATTGGTCTTGATCCATCTTTTGTGCATGAAGAGTTTTCCTTTGTATATTCCCAGCTAACGTTGGGGGCAATTTCACATATTCACTTTCTTGTGCATGCATGCATGGCATTCTGCCCTTGTACATCCCATCTGTTGCTGGGGTCATCCACAGTTTCTTCGTTTCCTTTACATGGCTTCAGAAAACTTCTAAAGTAAAAAAAACATTCAAATATGTTTCAAATATGTTTCAAATCCCAAACAAATTCAAATATGTTTCAAAAACCCAAAAATTAGTTCAAATCATGTTTAAGGAAAACCCAAAACAAATTGGTAAAACAATGAAAAACCCAAAAAAATTGGTAAACAACACGCATACAGCTGAAGCCTGTATCACTTGCATTATCCTCGAACATTGAAATTTTTTTCCTACAAAAACATATTTCTAAGGTTTTTTCTTGTTCTTGTCTCAAATGACTTGTGGATCATCATGATCTACCTCCATTAACAAAGTTGGGTTTACATACTCTATGTCGGTACTCCCCGTGCAATCAGTGAGTTGTCAGGGACTATGTCATAGTGCATGAAAGCTTTTCCATGGGACTACTTGTGTCCTCCATTTTTCCCTTGCATGTGTTATTTCTTGGGGCATCATTTTTAACCCTTGTCGTTACAACATGAACATTTGGGAACTTCATCTTGATAACAAAAACATTGGTACAACTATCTTAAATATTGTTTGTTTGAGTATGCGTGATTGTACTGGTTTCTTTGTTAGGTTAGCTAGTTTAATTTCTCATATTGCATTACATTTTGTATGTTGCATGGAGATAAATATCATTTTACTTTCTTGTATTACATTACATAATGTATGTTGCATGGAGTTCCGTATTTTTTAGCAGTAAGAAATTGTTAGTAATTTGGATTTTCATGTTATCTTAATTTTTTTATTTTAAATAAAAGCCAATGATGTAGACCTAGGGGCAAAATGATATAACTAGGTTGCTTATGAAAAGGATAGATGCAAAGGTTGGACTTGTCCTATATTTATTCATTAATCATTTCTTCTCCATTATCATTTATTACCACTACTAATTTTTCTTACAAATCATCTGGGGCAATAAACAACCACGTTTATCCCTATTCTTATTCCTTTTCAATACCTAAGGGTTTCACGCCCGTTCTGATTCATTTTCTTCTATCCATTTCGATCATATTTTTGATCGTCGATAGAATTCTTCTATCACCTCAATCGACACTCGAGGGGGCATCCTTCATCCTGCTAATTTTTCTTCAAAAATTTACCTGTTTATGCTTGTCTACTATGTTTGAAGTGAAGTCACTAACTTCACCTCAAACAGGGGAAATGTAGACACCTAAATTCTGCTTTTGCAATCTTATTGCCAAAACGCACACAAATCACTCTCATTCTTGTCAAATCTGTTATAATTAGTGTTTTTCACTAATTAACTAACATTTATTACCACTTTAGCCAATTAACACTATGTTGTTGATTACGTAACCCCTTTCGCATTCAAGATTCCACTTTACGGTGAACCGTAATTCAAAATCCTCTTCAAAACAAACAATTAGCGTTTATTAGCTAATTAAGCCTATTTTTCCCTTGTTTTGGTCAATATACCCTAGTATTGACTCAAACCCCTCTTCCAACCACTCAAAATCACCCCATTCACCTCCACAACATCTCAACAAGCTTTAAAAGCTTATCCTATCCTCCTAGTTGACCCTAAGTGTTGATTAAGGCTTCACACCTCTTAATCACTTGGTAATTCACTAATTGTGATTAGCAAGGCCTAATCATGATTAGCAATTCTAATCTAATTTGGGGATTTTAGTCCCAACATGCACCAAAATACAAGTTTCTCTAAAAAAGAAAACTATAAAAAAGGGTGCACCTCATTCCTTTATATTACACACCATGCTTTGATTTGCATCTCATATAATAAATATGATATATAGCCAAGTTCAATCCTTGCTTAAAGCCTTCAATGGGGTTAGTAGATGGATATCCAAAATGACCAAGTAGTCATTGGGAGATGTCATTTCACCTTGTTTGGAGTAGCAACCATAACCATTTGATTTCCCTCTTAGATCTATTTAGGCCCATGTTAGGTAATTCAAGCACATTAGTAGTCATGTTTAGTTAGATTTTGTGTTGTTTTCATACTAGTTAAGCATTCTTTTAAGCTTCTATCTTAATGTTACATTCCTAGAATTATAACCCTTGGCTAGATGGATGGAAATGGTGTTAGCTTCCCTTGTTTATTTATGCAATTTACTTTGTATAGTTTAGGGTGTCATTAGAGACTTAGAGCACTTAATTTAAGATCAATATGCAAGGCTAAAACATTTGAAAATAAATCTAATCTACTCAAATTTATGGGGATTAAAGTTAGAGATAAAAAAAATAAAAATAAGGTGATGCACCAAGTATATTTAACAGATAGACCTACTTAAATGCACTATCAACTCCTCACAACAATAAATGATACACACATGTCTTGCAATCTTCCTCGATCTATGATTGTAAATAATAATGCAACTTTATAACAGAAAGGAGATAAATTTTCCACAACTAATATTCAAAGTAACTATATCATTTTTCACATAGATTGAGATAAGATAACTAAGATAAAGGTAGATTAACCAATCACATCAAAGAATTAAACATTCAAAAGCTGTAAATTGATCAATGATTAACACAATAAACCAAATATTTCACAGAAAAATATTATTCTGAATATAAATGAAAGGCTCAAAGTATCTGAAGCACTCCTCCAAGCTTGAAGAGTAACTTCCCAAAATTATCTAAAAGTCTCCTTTAAACTTAATGCATCTAACTATTTATAAGTTTAAGAGGTTGATAAATTATAACTAAACATTTAACTAGCTAGTTACTAAAAATAGAGTGCAATTAAGTTCAAGAGAACATGCTCCCATAAATATATCAAAGTTGTTGTACAGGTTTGAACAAGTAAACCCTACAAATTTGACTGACTCAGAGCTTTAGAGCCATTCCAACAATGGTTTTCAGGCTTAGTTGGGACTTGCAACATCTTTTTCTTGTTTAGGTTTCTCCTGATCCTTTTACCACATGGCCAAATGGTGCTTGTAATCAATGAAACATTTGATGATTCCTTGTATCTCTTCTTCCTCTAGCCCACACACATAATGATTCATTAAATCTACTATATCAACCTCTCTCACAACCTTGATTGGAAGTCTCTTCAATTTATTCACCATCTTCTTCAGCTGGTTTATGAAATTCTGACATGAAACTAATATGTGAATTGAATTAATATTGAAAGTTTTAGTTACCTCATCATCCTCCTTAAATAAACCTTTGAAACTTGATTTAATATGATCAATTAGAAGAGTGTTAATATTCTCGTTGAATAATTTACAGTCGATGTTATCGAATTCTTCTTAAATGTCACTTAGTCTATCCACTACTTCAACATGTTTATCCTCCAATTTCTTGATTAAATCCCCCAACACCTAATATATGAATTCCATGGCCTTTTGATACTCAAAAAAATTAGATAAATTATCAATTACACCCTCCTGGAGAATTAGATATGGATTAATTTCTCTAATTTATTCCAAAGTATTCAAATTCAGGTTCAAATCATTAATATCCTCAGAGAGGATTTCATTTGGCTTTCGAATAGCAAGTTTCTTTGTTTGAAAATTATTGTATAATTCCACAATTTTTTTCATTAAAGGGTTGGTCTCTTCGAGCATACAGTCAATCCACCCATCAACTGATCATCCCTTCTGACCTATCTTCTCAATTTCATGATATGAGATATCATCAAGATGAAAAGAGAAAGTCAGAGCAGTCGTAGTTGAAGGATTTGTGGCTGGAGTAGGTTGTGCGAATTTCTTCAAAAGGGAAGTGAGTTATTCAACCTTTGCTTTCAATTCATCCTTAGAAGCCTTATCTTTTTCATATTTTTATAACAAATTCCCAAGGGCCATTTGAACATCTTGTTTTGCACCCTTATGTGTGGCCTTTCCTTATGAAAACCAAGAGATTTGATAATCTATTGTAGTAATGCTTTCATTGGTTTTTCCTTTAGTGGGGGTGGCTATCTCTATGAGCCTTTCTCCTGACTAGCTTAATAATTATTTAGAAACAATCCCTGGTCATTTAGCCTTCCTTTTTAGAGTGGGTTCCAACACGTTTAGCTCAATCACATCTACGAGGGGAACCTTCTTCTTTTGCTTGGGGGTCTGGCAATATAGCCATTTATTGATCAAAGAAAACTTGACAAAGAAAGAACACAAGAAGTTCGTGTGGGAAAACAAGTCATACACAAAGGCATGAATGGATAGGAAGAACGCACACAAGGAACAAAAGTTCAGTTTTCAAGACTTAGCCATTTTTGGGCATGAAGATATATTTTAAGAAGATGGCGTGTAGAACACACCAATGATGTAGAGACGTGCTTGCCACGCATTGTCTATTTCTGGAGGATCGAATTCATAGCACTTTGGCATGGAGACAGTCTAAGAATAGGATTATCACCTTAGTTAACTATTAGTAGTCTATAGATAACACACTTACATGTGTGGCTATGCATGAAAACGGTGCGTGGCTACTAATAACATGCGACCTATTTTGGATTAGATAAGCAGTGAAGGGCAAGTCCCCACCCTATATATATGTAGTGAATTACCTAGTAGAGAGATGAAAAATATAGAGAGATAGATAACATAGTGTATATGTTTCTGGATTACTGTATCAGATCCATGCGTGCATCAACATAGATTTCCAGTATTGTAAGAAGCTTATGTGTTATTGTGATAATTAAGAGATGGAAGATATTGACTGAACCTAAGTGTTATTACTGCATATAATTGAGTAGTGCATGTTCTTACTTCTATAATGATTATTGTTTAAACTTATTCTTTCCTAGATCTAGATCTATCATGCACTGTATAATGATGTATTAGTTATGGATTTGTATGCTTAAAGTCTTCATCATGGTAAACTCCTGCTACAGCAACCCTAAAGAGGGACCTAGTACCTTTACGCGCTTTGGGTGAGCGCTCAGTCTAGGCCGAGTGATGTGCCAACACATATAGGGTCTTACTGATGAATTCTAGGTTGCAGTATTGGTTCCTTTCCCAGGACCTCTTTTTCAGTTGGTTCTAGGATGGTTCGCGATGAAGACGTATTGGTTAACTCTAGCAAGTGTTGAGGAGTGGATACATGATCTGGAGGAAGAATACGCATGAAGGTTCAGCACTAGATCTGAGTTTAACACACGCACTTGGGTGGAACATAATTTGTATGACAGTTTGTATGAGAGCTTCTTTACTATTTTCTCGATAGAGTTGTACGAGTGGTTGGTTACACATGTGTCTAAATGGAATTGGAGGTATCGCACACTTGTTTGGATGCAGGAAGAATTTCAAGCCCTTTATGATACTGATTTGATCTAGACTCGTGTTGTAGATACATGGTTCTATGGTGTTTTACACAGTTATATCCTGGAGTATTCAATATCTATGTATTCATGTCTGGAGGTAGTTGAATTCCAATTTTTACAGTATCCCAGAGGGACATATTTACAAGGTATTCCGCTAGAAATTAAGATCTTGATGGTAACCTTGAATTTGGAGAGTACAAACCTATGGCTAGCTAAATCCTCACCATGTGTGAGGGGCAGGAACAGCATTGGTGAAAGATGGGAAACTTAGTGAGCGGAAAGGCAGAGGGAAGAAATGACGGCTTAAGTATAATGTGGTGAGCGAGAGGGAGATAGAGAAGCAGTGTGACATTGCAGAGTGGATGGTGTTGCGGAGAGAGATGGCTTGTGAAGGATTTGGAGCTCACGTAGAAGACGTGGAGCCAGAGCATCACGAACTCCACCATCTGGGAAAGCACGACAAGGAACCCTCCTCGACCTCACACAGGAAGCATGCACAGGTAGAGATAACCTAGGTCGCATGGGCATGCGCATCTGAATCCTACCTGATAACCTAGCCCTTGTGCTTGGTTTTCCAGTATCTAGTACAACAAGTAATCAGCAAGATAATTTGGGAAGAAAGAGAACCGGAGTAAGTCAAAAAGAAAGTACATCAATGGCAGGGCAGATGGCTTCATTTTTTTTTGGGGGTACATTTTCAGGCGCGTCATCCGCACAGAACGTGAGCGCGCATAATGTTAAATTCACCTCTGGAATTGGAACTACTTAACAGACTATAGGGGTTCAGTATAGTACTATTGTCAAAGCACATGGGAGTACATCTACAGGTCCTATTCCAAATGCAGGTGGAGGATCATGAGGTATAGGTGGTTCTAGTTCTAGTGGATCTGGTGGTTCTGGAGGCAGAGGAAACATAGGAGGTTTTGGATTGGGTGGATAAGGCCTGCAGCAACCTCAGAATATTTACATGGAGATGTCTCTTCATCTCTCGGAGTATAGAGGCATAGAAGATGTTGTTGAACATGTGCACATGTGTGAAATACTATGGCGTACAAAAGGGATCACGGCTTCAGAGCATAAGGAAAGCCAATTCGCTACCACATTACAGGGACATGCACACAGCTGATACAGAAAGTTTGACTCGGATCAAACTTGCATGGATTATGTAGCATTGAAGGATGCTTTCTTAAAAGAGTTTTATATTCCAAAGTTTGAGCAAAAGATTATAAGTGCACTCAAAGATATCAAATAAGGCACTACTGAGAGTGTACATGAGTATGATGCCCATTTTAAAACACTTCTATCTAATCTTTCTTATGATATTCACACAAGCCAGCATACACAATGGTTCGTTGGAGGCTTGATTACACCATTTAGAAGGGCATTGTCACATAAGACATACATTGATCAGTGTGAAGCATTAGAGGCAGCCCTACGTGTTAAGGCAATTGGGAGTATTGACATTGGTGTTAGCCCATTCTTAGAGGCACATATTGCAACCATGGCAAAGCAGTTAGAGAAACTATCAAAAAATTCAGCCCATGAAACGCACTTAGGGATTTGGTGTACAGATTGTGAAGTGGAAGGTCACACCAAGGATAGTTGTCCTCGCAGATCTATACGTTCATTGTTGTTAGACTGTGAGATCTATCATTTGAATCATGATGCTAGCCACTGTCCTTTTTTATAGCACATGATAAGGAAGAATGTGTCCTGCTATTGTAAGATTTTCCATTCCACAACCCATGAAACTGAATATTGTAGATTGATTGGTCAGATCCATGATGTTATAGACAGTGGGGTATGACAGAAAAGTGTAATGGATAATTCTAAGCGAAAGAATGAGAACCCAGATCGGGATCACAATCATACGTGCTATGACATGAATGATGGGTGTTTTGAAGGAGGTCATGGATATCAAGGTGGATATGGAGGACGAGGCCACAGTGGAGGAAGAGGCGAGTTCCCTCGCGGAACGTGTTATACATGCAGTTCTCCTGATCATTATAGGTGCGAATGTCCCCAGACTATCACATGTTCTTTCTGTGGAAATAATCATAGCTATGAGGAGTGCTCGGACTTATATGAGCATCTTGTAAATAGCATAAGCATGAGAACAAAGGCGCAGGGATGGTTAGAATCCAATGCGTGGTGGAAAATTAGTGGATGCCCAAGTTAGCACCAGAACCTGAGGCCTTAACCGTGAAGATTACCACACAAGCTAAGGTAGCACACACAAAAGAGGCATCGTACCAGAAGCCTACAATCACTAAGGAGGAGGTTTTTCATGCAAGGTACCCAAATCCTACTTATCAAAAGGAAGTCTATCAAGAGACCATGGAGGTCCTCAGGAATCTTCAAGGTGAAATATAGTGTTTAAAAGAGTAGACAAGAAAGATGGAACAGAAGAAAGAAGAAAGAAAGGTCTAATCTGATATTGATGACATCAGAGAGGTATGTAAAATGTTGCACCAGGAGAATATTATTCTATTATTAGGGAATTGGTTGAAAGCGGAACACTCCGTGCGTGTAGATACTGAGACCATGAACAGCAGATCCTACATGCAAATCTTCCCCCTGATAGCATTGACTATGACAAGGAGATCACCCTGAATGTTGTTATAAACAGATAGATGTTGAGTAATATATTGATTGATACAGGTGCAGAAGTAAATGTTCTTACATTAGATGCATGGGTGCAAATGGGGAGACCTCCATTACATCCGTCATCCAATGTGTTGTTTATGGCCAATCGGACTAAGGCCACCCCCATAGGATTTTTAAAGGATGCATCCATAAAAATACAAGGGGCCAAATTCACTAGAGATTTTGAGGTATTAGCACTAGTGGAAGCAAATAGGCAATTTTCCAACCTTTACTTGGACAGCCCTTGGTGCTATGCAAATAATGTTGATTTACAGTTCAACAAAGGATGCACCAGTTTTGAAAACAAGGAGGAACGAGTTGTAATTCCATTAACATATGGTAAGTCTACATCGTATGTTGAGCCTTTGAGTGAGGAGGACTTAAATAGAATCTATGTGTGCATTATTAAGGACTCAGAGGTCAATGAGCCATCAAAGGAGGGCATCCTTCAGTGGGAAGATTCTCAATCTATTAGTGATACTACAAGTATTGCTTGTGATAATTAGGCTCACGGTACTTATGAACTAGTAGGGAACGAAGTAAAAAAGCGCAGTTGTACGGAATAATGGATTTCATTTTGTTCGACATATAGGTAGCTCAGTACCTTGGTATACTAGGGCAGAAGATCTTCCTGTATTCTTGCAAGCCATGGAAGCACAGTGGACAGACCAAGTTAAGAGAAGAGACATGTTAGCATATACCTTACGCGGGACAACAGCGCGCTGGTGGGTAGTTCACAGAGATAATCTTATGGAATGGAATGAGATCAGAATTGCACTATGGGAGATAGGTTTTTTAGGAAGCAATGCACCTACGTAGGTCTTCACTTATCATGGTGAGATCAACATGTTCAAGCATCACATCCAACAGTGTGAGAGAATCTGGACTACGGGACAGGACTAGCATTGACCACGCGCTCACTGTTGGGTGCATAAATTAGCATTCCACTCTCCAAGGATGTAAACGCACTTGGTTCTGTATATGATAGAACTAGGCATCCAGAGAGATTGGACAACATGGAAAAACTTGATCTGCATGAATGATCCATATTTTTGACTATTTCTCGACCAGAGGACATCTCTAGATTAGAAGTTGGTTCATTAAAATTTGTCAAACGTTTAGATCTATGGGAGATAGTGTACAAGGCGGAAGAGCTCATTCAGGAATCCTATTTGGTGAGACTAGAACTGCAAGGAGACAGGGTTTCGAAGAAGTAATAAGGGATTGTACTCTATACTATTTGAACGTGTTGCACCTTGAGAAAGAAAAAGTGAAAGAATGGTTTACATAGTGAATAGATAAGGAAGTTGATGAAATGCAACAAGGATGTCGAACATTCACAAGCTGAGTAGATGCAATTAGAGATCTTAGACAATGCCGATAAGGATACGCGCGCATATCATGAACAGAGGATTGAAAGCATTCAAAGAAGGTTGCACTGTCATTTCCAGAATGGAAGCTGAGCCTAAGGAGGCCATTAATTGGAGAGGTATTGGTCAGAATACAGAAGTGGGAAAGATTAGGTCTGAGTTGCTTATGAGATTATCAGTACTTATTCCTGTTGTTTCAAATCAGCAGAACCCCTGGATGCCAAATCAAGTGTTCTAACGTTGATGTTTAGAGCATCCAGTGTGATTGCACAACATTTGAAACCTCTCTCCAAGTGCATGGGACTTGTAGCCCATGAGAGAGGAATCGTCCAGATTAGAGGCTGGGAGCCTCAAACTCCTCATTGATTAGATCTATGCTTTTGCACAAATAGCATGGAGGTTCTAATCCTAATTCATACCCTATCATTTTTCAAGGAGACAGGGATAAAAATGCAACCCATTTTGAAACTAAACTAAGATGGTGAAATGTCATTTTTGGCCAAAAGGACATGGTACCGAAACACATTTTTGAATTTTCTCATGTCCAAATAGAACCACAAATTCATGAAATTGCAACAAGGGAAAACATACACAAGCTGATAGATGCAATTTTAGAGGTCTTTCCAATGATAGTAAAAAACGCATACAAATCAGAGGACTGAAAACATTCACAGAGTTTGCACTGTCAATTCCATGTAAAATCTCTTACATTCCACCATCAAAGAGGTATAAACCTACTACAATACTTGAAAAAGGCCTGAAATTCTTACAAAATTCACTTGCTGGAGGTGAAAGAAGAAATTTTCTATGCCAAAAAGTGTTCCCACGCTTTACTGAAATGGATGCCACATGGAATGCTTTGATTCATTTTACAATGCATGGGTCGAGCTCTTTTCAGGAGAGAGAAAACGTTTGAAAACGTGGGAACCCATTTATACTCATTTGGACTGCAAATGTTCATTAAATCAGCATGGGCCTCGACACTTGGGACAAACGTGGCATACCTTGTCATTCGTTGACCAGGGGCGCGAGAAGAATGCGACCCATTGGCTGTATTAAATTTGGTCGTTTGAAATGTCATTTGCTAAGTTTCCATAGCTCTCCCCGAGCTACGAAGAGCCCCGCCCCATAGGACATTTTCTCGTGCTCCAATTGGCTGCGGGCCAAAATTCAGAAATTTTTCCATCTCAAATCACTGTAGATAATTTCAACATTGCGCCTTCCAATGATATAAAGACACGCGATCACATCTGAGCTCTGGATCCGAAAGTTATGATCGTTTGAAGAAATTTAGGGCATTTGAACGGGCAAAAAAAATACAGATCGGCAGGAAAAAAATTCGAATTTTGCCTCCGACCTCCCAAACTCCTCTTGCCACGTGGCAGATTCCTATTGGCTGCGGGCCTCCAATGGGAAAATTTCCCACAAAAACTCCGTCGAGCCATAACTTGAAAAAATATGAGGAGTTAGGAGGCAAAACTTTACCTTTCTGGAAAGCTGAGAGAGAGCTCTATCTGATGGTGCTATTTACTAGAAAGCCTTGAGTTCCTGAAAATCAAAAAATGTAGACTGAGGCACAAGAGAGGCAAGAACACAAGGAGTTAGCCACAAAAATGAGCAGGGGGCACCATTTTGGGTAACAATTTTGACGACTCAGAGGGGTCATCTGCCTGCTAGATGAAAATACCAGTAGCCTGAAGCAGTCCATTGGGCATGGAGTCATCAAATATTCTATTTAGAACCCCAACTAACTTAGAATGTTGCAAGGAGAAAGATGGATAAACACCTGATGGAAACAAGGACTGCAAAACATCTCCATGGACAACAAGTTGTGCCAAAGCACTTAGGGAAAGTAAAACTAACCTACAGCAAAACAATGTGCACAAGCACTTGGAGGAATGAAAATCTAATATAATATTTACAAAGTAGTGAATTTCCCTCTAGAAGAAATGCTTGAGATAGATTCCATTGACTGGAATCTGCAGTTCTTCACCATCCAATGAGGCCAATTGGAAAGCATTGCTGTTCTTGCACTTCGTGACTATGTATGGGCCACTCCAAATGGCATCAAATTTTGAATGCCTTCCTGATTTTGCTCTATTCACATCCCATTTCAACACTAGATCCCCAACTTGGAAAGATCTATCCTTGGCCTTCCTATAAAATGTCTTCTTGATCAAAGCTTGATCCTTCTCCATTGCTTGGGATGCCTGATCTCTGACCTCTTGCAGCTCCATCAACTCTGCATATCTCACCTCCATGGGCTCAAACTCTAGCAACTCTAATTGCTTCATGAGTTCCAACGTTGGCAACTCAAGTGACATGGGCAAGATTACCTCTCTTCCATAGACAAGTTTGAATGGAGAGTTACCTGTGGATCTCTTGGGAGTTATCCTATCAACCCACAATTCTGATTTTAGTTTAGTATGCCAAGACCTCTGATTCTCATCAAGAGTCCTCCTAATGATCCTCAACAAGTTCTTGTTTGTAGACTCGGCCTGGCCATTACCTTGAGGGTAATAATTTGATGAAGTGCTTAGGTAGATCCCATTCTTGACAGCCCACTCAGTCACCTTGGATCCAATGAATGCCAATGCATTATCTGAGATTATTGTAGCAGGTATACCAAATCTGGTTGGTATCCCCTCGTAAAAGTCTAAGATGCTGGACTCATTTTCCTCTTTGAGTGCTACTGCTTCTAGTCCATTTGGTGAAGTATTCCGTGGCTATCAAAATCCACTTGTGCCCTTGGCTTGAATTGGGATTAATGACCCCAATGAAGTCCAAACCCCATTGCATGAATGGCTGGTCAACTGAGATTGGATGTAAGGGAAGGGCAACAAGTCTCTCTTTTCCTGTGAAGAATGCACAATTCTTACACCTCTTGATCCATGCATAGCAATCATTGAAAATTTTAGGCCAATAATAACCAGCCTTCATGATTTTTAGATCTTTCACTCTTAGTGCAAAATGACCACCAACTGGTCCACCATGGAACTCTTCCAACACCCTCTGAATCTGATTTGTGCTAATGCATCTTAGCAGCACTCCATTCACATCTTTCTTGAACACAACTCCATCAACAATGGCATATGAGAACAGCCTGCAATCTGAAGTGTCTTCTTTGGGTATTGTTCATCTCCGGAGGGCATAGGCCTGTGCTTAGGAAGTGCATAATACCTTGGGTCTAGCAAGGAGTGGGGGCAACATTGTCTTCTTCTTGCTTACCACTTGGCTCATGGCTGTCCTGGACTGTTAAAACAGCCTTTTCTTCATTGCATAATTCTTTTTGCTTCCCTAAAACCAGCTGCTCACACAATCCTTTCCCTCTTACCAACTTGGTGATCTTGATTTCAATGTCATACTACATGACACGGGTGATCCAACCTGCCCTTTTCTCGTTCAAATCCTTGTTGAGGAGGAAGTCTTTAACCCCAGCATGAGAGACCAGCAACTGGACTTTGTTGTTTGAGACTAAATGCTTGAATTTCTTCAAGCTTCTTATTACTGCAAGTACATGCTTCTCAATAAAAGAGTACCTCACCTCATAGTCATCTAGGCTCTGGCTGAAGAAGGCAATTGGCTGCTCATCATTATCCTTGTTCTGCTGTACCAAAATGGCAGAAATAGTGTCATTACCTCCAAATGCATAGAGGATGAAATCCTTGGAGAAGTCCGGGTTGATGAGAGTTGGTGCTTGAGAGATGGCTTCTTTGATTGCTTCAAAACTCTCCTTGCCTTCTGCTATCCACTTGAAAGCCATGCTCTTCTTTAACATTTTGGTGATGGGCTTGACAAGGGTTGCAAAATCTGGGACAAACCTCCGAACAAAGTTTATCCTCCCCAAGAAACTCTGAAGGGCTTTCTTGTGGCTTGGCAATGGTAGTGCTCTTATGGCTTCAACCCTCTCTGGATGAATTGTTAATCCTTCTTTGGAGACAATATGGCCAAGGAGATTTCCTTCATGTGCAAGAAAAATGCACTTCTTAGGATTCAAAGACACTCCAAATCTCCTACACCTTGTGAAGACTTGTCTTAAATGAGAGAGGTGATCCGCTGCATTTTTGGAAAAAACAGTGATATCATCAAGGTAAATCAGCACCACGTTGTTAATCAAACCTTTTGAATGCCATGTCCATTGCTCTTTAGAAGGTAGCACCAGTGTTGGACAACCCAAATGGCATTTTCCGGTATGCATAAGTTCCCCATTTGGTTGTGAAGGCTGTCTTGAACTAGATCTTCTTCCTTCACCATAATCTGATTGTAGCCTGAAGTAGCCATCAGAGTAGTGAAAATATCTCGGAGCCAGCCACAACTTGCAAGATTTGCTCCATGGAAGGGAGTGGGTAATGGTCCTTGAGAGATGCTCTATTCAAGTCTCTGAAGGCAACACACAATCTGATCTCTCCACTCTTCTTTCTGACTGGAACTAAGTTGGAAACCCAACTAGAATGCTTGATTAGGAATATGATCCTTGATTCAATTAGCTTGTCCAATTCTTTCCTCATGAGAGGCTCCATGTGTGGATTGACTGGTCTTTGTTTCTGCCTGACAGGCTTAGTATTTGGATCCAATTCAATGGTATGCTGAGCTAGGTTGGGATTGAAACCTTTCAAGTCTTCATAGCTCCAAGCAAACACGTCAGGGAACTCTTGACACAGCTGTATGAACTCATACCTTTCTTGCTCAGTTGTCATCTTTCCAATTTGCAATGGCTTGTTCTCTTCTACCAAGATGGATAATGAATCCTCTCTCTTGACTTAAATGTTTTCCTTCTCCTTTCTAAACTGGTCATTGGGATTAAAAATGGATTCCAAAGTGATAAGTCCCTTGGGCAGCTTGTTAGTTCTCAGCTGTACCACTTGTTCACCACACTGCTGTTCCAATTTTTCTTGATTCTTGGCTGAGAACTTAACTTCTTCTTGCAAGAAATGAATGATTTGCTGGTCATTCTCAAATGCTTGCCAACTGACATTGTTATCTGGCACTGAAGGCCTCACAATCATGTGGATGTTTGGTTGTACCTTGTCTTGTTGAATGCTTTCCACAATGTCAAAGGCTGCCCCTACTACTGCAAGCCTGTCAGCAGCTTGATTCTCTTTCCTAGGAATGGATTTGATGCCAAAACCTTCAAAATCTTCCATGAGGTCCCACACCCTGTTCTTGTAGCACTTGAGTAGATCATTCTTGGTAGCATGTTGTCCCTTGACCTGATTTACAATTAATTCACTGTCACTAAAGACTTGCAAGTTCTTTATTTTCTCTCTTTATTGCCCAATGCATCCCTTGCACCAAGGCTTCATATTCAGCAGTGTTATTGGAGCATGCAAACTGAAATCTAAAAGCTGAATAGTACTTTACTCCTTGAGGTGAAACAAGCATAGCTCCACCTCCTGCACCTTGTCTACTCCTTGATCCATCAAAAAACAGCTTCCATACCTCATTGTCATCTTTATGGTTTGGCTTGGTGATGCTAGGAATAGGCTGACTTTCTTCATGTATACAATAGACCCCTAGCTCAGATTCTTCTACCTCTTGATAAGGATCAAAAGTATGTACCTTGTTTTCCCATTCATCAAGAGTTAGATCCAGGATGCTTCCAACCTTGGTGTCGGCTTCATCAGTGCTTGGGTGATCTTCTTGATCAAATGCTGAACAATTGGCGTTGATCTGACTTGGAGTGTAAGGCTCAATATGGAAGTTTTTAATAGGTTTAGACCTGATTGTAGCTTTGGTTCCATACCTTGTTCTGAACAGCATGTGTGACCAATCAGCAGATAAATATCCTCCAATCTTGGCTCTGAAGTCCCTTGACAAGCATAGGACAAAGAGTGGTGGAAGGTCTATGACTGATACATCTTGCAAAACAACAACATTTGGACATGCATGCAAGGTAAGATTCAAGTTTCTAATCACCCCAACTGTTGTTACTGCTGTCCCATCCAGCTGCACTACCCCTTTGGATATGGTTTCATATTGGAGCCCTAGCTGATCAGCTATTTGTTTAGGAATCACTGGGCTACTTGCCCCAGAATCTATCATGCAATTGTGCACTAACTGATTTCCAATGATTAATGAAACATAGAAAGGAGGGGGCTTCAAAATTTTACTTTGCTGTCCTCCATGATTTCCCTCAGGCTGGGCAGTATTTGTGAGCACTTTCTCTTGCATCTGAACTTGCTGATTCGAAGTTGGCCAGTCCTTCATGGCAGCTTGTAACAAGTCTCTTTGGCCTGGGATAGATAGGGATTCCCACATTGATATATTAACATTTGTCTTCTTCATCTAATCAATGATACTGAATGGTGATGAAGGATCTCTTTGCTGTCCCTTTGCTTATACATTCACTCCTTGCACGTGGGCAACAATAACTAGTATTTGAGTTGGTCTAGGAGTTGTTCTTGGCTGCCCTTGTGCATTTGAAATTGGATTTTGCTTTCCAACCATTTGTGGAGCCATGGAAGGTTGTGGATTGGTTGGAGCTAATGGCTGCTCTTCACCCAAATTCCTTCTTTTTGACCTTGTGTTGGCTGCAACACCTTGAGAAACTGCTTGATTCATGCCACAGAAATCTTCTGCTTACCAGTTTACCAATGTGGTGTCATTTGGGGCTGATTGCTGTTGGAATGTTTCTTGTTGTTGGCTGTTTCCTTGACTGTCCTCACCCTCCACACCAATAGTTGTCACCATTAATGCTTGATTCAAAGCACCATTGAAGCACATGGATTGGTTATGAGGTTCATTGCATGGAAAACACCAGTCATACTCCTGAGCAATGTTGTTTTGTGTTGGCACCAATGCCTTAGAGGCAGATATGGCATTTGGATTGTAGGGCTGAAATGGTCTATTGGCAGGAGGCATTGTTTGATTCATATTTGTAGCTAGATTAGGTGGTCTTTGTGGTTGGTATGGCTACCTGTTAGGCTGAGCTTGAGGCTGGTAAGAAGGTCTAAAACCTTGGGCTTGTTGCCTTTTAAGAGTAACCAGCTCATTGCCTAGGTTTTGCAATTGCTTCATGACTTCTTGAAGCTCATTTGGGGCACTTGGAGATGAAGTAGAAGCTTCATTTGAACTCTGATTTCTAGGAGTGGGAGAAGGAGCCAAATTAGGTGCTTGATTGGTGTTTAGACTCTCTAAACTTGGAAACAATGGCATGGGAGGTCTAGGGGCTAGTTTTCCAGCTTGGATCAAACAATTTTCAGCCCTAATGGCAATGCTATAAGCCATAGGGATAGTTATGCCTCCCATGGACTGAATCAACATAGAAATATCAGAATTTAGAGCTTTGAGATAATAGAGAAAAGCACCTTCTGCTGTTGGCCTGACTACCACTGGAATTCTCTCCCAAGTCTTTTCAAATCTGAAGTTGAAATTGGTCAGCTGTTCATTGGGAGCTCTCTTGATGGTTGTCAGCTGCTCCAAAAGAGACAAGTTGTCTCCCTTCTCTCCAAATTTCTCATGAAGTGCTATACAAAACTGATTCCAATTTGTGATAGAACCAGCTCCAAGGCTTCTAAACCATTGCAATGCTTTCCCCTTGAATGAAGATGCCGGCAACTTGACAGCCACTTGCATCTCATTGATTTCATGAATTGCACAAAGGTTAGCAATATCCTTAACATGATCACATGGAGTAGTCTGATTCTCTCCAGTGAAGTATGGAATGTTCTTCAAGGCTGAAATTAGAATTGGATGTTGTGCATTGAGAGCAAGTGGGCTGCTGCCAGTGAAATTGACATAGGGGTTGTTTTGTGCCATTCTAATTGGCCTTAGAACCCTTGTTGATTGAATGAAAGGCCTACCAGGTGGAGGAGTTGAGAGAGTTTTGTTTGGTGGAGATGGAGACCTTTGGATTCTCCTCCCACTTTGCCTTACTCTTGGAGATAACTGTAGGTATTGAAACAACACTTCTTCTTCTCCAACTCTTGACCTTATAGTGATTCTTCTCATGAGTTTTCAGGCCTGCACTGCTGAAACCAATTGATTCTTCCCCTTGGAGTCACCAGATGTGTAAATTATAGCTCTTTTCAAGCAAGAAAATTGTAGCAGATGCACATCAACTTTGCTGCAATAAAAATGAGACCTCTAATGTCCCACTGGGCGTGCCAAAACTGTTGTTGCAAATCAGCAGCACCCCTGGATGCAAATCAAGGTTCTGAATTGATGTTTTAGGCATCCAGTGTGATTACACAACATGGAAACCTCTCTCCAAGTGTGGGACTTGTGAAAATGAGAGAGGAATCTCCAGATTAGAGGCTGGTTCCTCAAAATCCTTTGATTTAGATCTATATTTTGCACAACTACATAGGTTCAGATCCTAATCCTACTCTAAACTGCAAGGAGACAGGGATAGAAATGTAAAAATTGAAACTAACTAATGATGGTGATGCACCAAAGGAGTGGTGAAACAATTTTTTCCATGTAAATAGACACAATTTCATGAAATGCAACAAGGGAGAACATACACAAACTGATAGATGCAATTAGAGATCTTAAAATGAAGTAAAAACAATACAAACAGAGGATTGAAAGCATTCACAAAGTTTGCACTATCATTTCCAAATAAAATCTCTTGCATTCCACCATCAGAGAGGTATAAACCTATTACAAACTGTGAAAAAGGTCTGATTCTTACAACTATCACTTGCTAGAGGTGAAAGAAGAAGTTTTCAATGCCAAAAAGTGTTCAAACCTTCAAGAAATGAGCCAAATTTGGCTTTTACAATGCATGGGTCGAGCCCAGGAGAGAGAAAATGTAAAAAACGTGGGAACCCATTCCTCATTGATGGAAAATGCATTAAAATAGAATGGAGGACATTACAAACCCATACCCTGTCATTTTTGACCATATTGGAGAAGAATGCGACCCATTCTGTATTAAATTTGGTTGTTGAAATGTCATTTCTGGCCATGGACACGTACCAGAACTGTTTTTGAATTTTCTCTCTCCAAACTGAACCAAAATTAGAAATTGACCATGGAATCATGTAGATAATTTTAACAGATTTCCAATGATATAAAGAACGTAAAAATCTGAGCTCTGGATCAAAAGATATGATCGTTTGAAGATTTAGGGCAAAAACGGCCCAAAAACGGATCGACGGGAAATTTTTTCAAATTTTACCTCCTTTTTGTCTTTGGATTGTTTTTCAAAAATTCCCTGCGCTCCACTGGTCAGATGCCACATGGCAAGCTCTGATTCACTTTGGAATTCTCTCTCCTTCTCTTTTCCGTGGGTTCTGTGTGCATGTATAATTTGCTTAATGCTAAATAAAATGAAGCAAGAACTACCACCTAAAATAGTTCTACAATTTAGCTAAAACAAAGCATAAACACCATCATGATAAGAATTAAACAAGGGTTAGATGCTAGCATTCATCAATAAAAAATTTGAAACTAACAATGCTAAATATCTAAACTCCTCTATTCTCTAACAACAAATAAATGAATGGACCTAAGTAAGCTCCATGGCTATCAAAATAGTTGTCCTTAATGCTCCAAGAACCTAGGAATGGGGGCTAATCAAAGTTGGGTTACAAGACCCTTTTGACACCTCCCATATGACCCAAGCACTTTAAGAAAGAGGCTTAACTCTTCAAGATGATGAACTCTCAAAAGGGCAAGGTGCAAGCTCTTAGTCTCTTTGCTATATGCTTTGCATATACTCTCTTAGAAAGTTTAGGTGTAAGTAAAAAGGTAGGTGGAGGGCTCTTTATATAGCCCAAAGGATAAAGGATTCAACACATTCTTATGAATGTGGGATAAAGGTAAAACATGATTAGGAATGGATAAGGTTGCTTTATTAAAGGTAACCTTACTTTAGAAGGGTTTAATACATGTTTAACAAGTCATGGGAGTTGGGGGGTATTATAATTAATCAAACGTGATTAATTAATAGGTAGATGTAAGCTTATAGAAGCCAATTAGAAGAATATTAGTGCGATTTAGGCTATTAAAAGGGGATTAAATCAATTAAATATTGATTTATTGGTTAAATAGAAGGGAAAGCTAATTAATTAATAATAATTAATTAGTCTAGGTAGAAGGGGTGATTTATTAACGGAAGGTCGTTAATTAGGGTATTTGTTGGATAGGAAACTTAATTAATTAGCTTAGTGTAATTAATTAATGATGACATGAGGGAAAATGAGTTCCTTTGACGATATGTTGTTGATTTGTGAGAAAGGGGATAATTAGCACAATTTAAGTATTTAAATTGCTTGGGCGTAATTATAGGTGTCTACATTTTCCCCTCTTTGGGGTGGCATAAGTGATGCCACTTCAAAGATAGTAGACAAAAGAGATTTTGAAGAGATGGAAGAAAAATTAGTAGGAGGGAGAGATGCCCCCTCGAGTGTCGATGGGGTGATAGAAGAACTCGATCGATGATCGAAAAAGGTGAGAAGTAGGCAGAAGAATGGGGACGAGGCAGGATGCCCCGAGGAGAGGGAGAATTAGGGGTGAAAGGGAAGTGGTGCAGAAGAAATATGGATGAGGGGAGAGAAGAGCTTAACCTCTAGCCGCTTATTTGTTTGGAACAAATTTGATTCATCATATTGCCATAGGAACTACATCATCGGTCCTTATGAAAAATATAAGCATACGACAAAGGTAGAATGACATGAAAAGCCATACTACGAACAATTGTCCATTGCTGAAAGTACCAACTCCACGCAACATATAATAATGCAATGCAATACGAGAAGGAATCAAGCTCATATAACAGGGAAAATAAGTACGAACACACATATCTAACCCAACAATGGTCAAGACAGTTGTACAAATGTTTTGCTATCAGTGCTGAAGAGATCCACGAGTTCATGATTGACGAAAAGGGTTAAAAATGATGCCCCAAGCAAGGATACATGCAAGGGGAAATGAAAATGGACACGGGGTCCATGAAAAGCATTTGTGTGCAACAAAACAGCACCAGGCAACCAAAAGTGCCCCAGAGTACAGACGAAGCAAGTAGCTAGCTTTTGTGAATGGTTATGAATCCAGTGATCTGCGAGTCATATTAATCAGGGAAGATGTGAGACAAACCAACAGGATATGGAGAAAATACCATGCGCAAGACACAAGTTTCAGCTGTAAGAAGCAAGTTACCATTTTGTAGGGTGTTTTACTTTTTAGGAATTTTTTGAAAATTTTTGCCTTGTTTTTAGATTATATATATATATATATATATATATATATATTGTTTTTGTTGTTTTCTCGAAACAATGTTCTATTGTTTTTGTGTTTTTCTCGAAACAATGTTCTATTGTTTTTGTGTTTGGTGAAACAATTTTCTATTGTTTTTGTGTTTTCTCAAAACAATGTTCTATTGTTTTTGTGTTTTGTGAAACAATTTTCTATTGTTTTTGTGTTTTTAATAGTTTTCCAAAGCTATGTGCAGGTAACCAAGAAAGCATGGATGCCCCCAGCGTTAGGTGGAGAATATACAAGGGCATAAGCCACGCGCTTATGAACAAGAAGGTGAATTCGTTGAGTTGCCCCCAGCGTAAGATGGGAAATAACAAAAGACCACGTCCCTTACAGACGAATAGAAGAAGGCAAAGCTGGATCAAGGTTGGACTAGATGGTGTGCACAAGGAAACTCGAAGGTAGAACCAGGTCCAGGACAAAGACAACTACCCTTCTAATACAAAATGCTTGTGAACAACGAATCCTCCCGAGGCACCAGAAACTGGTTTTCACCCAAGGACTTGTCCAAAGTGCCACAATTGCGTGGTTTTCACTAGTGGACGACCTGTTTTCTCTTTTTTTTTTTTTGATGTTTTTATATATTTTTTATTTTATTTTTGATGTTTTTATATATATTTTATTTTATTTTTGATGTTTTTATATATATATTTTTTTATTTTTGATGTTTTTATATTTTTTTATGATTTTTATGAATTTCTTGTGCCATGTTTAGGCATAAAACCTCTTAAGATGCATGGAATTCATGGGCTCCCGGAGCTCATCACCATTGGGGTGAGCCAACTTGTATGCCCCTGTGCCATACTTGGCAACTATGACATAGGGTCCTAACCAGTGTGGTTCAAACTTCCCTTTCTTTTCTCGCTCTGCTCTGGTGTTGAACTGGTTCTCCTTCATAACTAAATCACCCACCTCAAACTGGCGAGGGATGATTCTCTTGTTGTAGTTGCGGGAGATTCTGTGTTGATATACTTTCAGGTGATTAAGAGCGCGAATGCACCTCTCATCCAGGAGCTCTAACTCAGCCAATCTTGCCACTCGGTAATCTTCATCCTTATCCAAATAGTCCCGAAGAGAAATTTGTAGGGATGGGAGTTCAATCTCTAAAGGGATGATAGATTTTGTCCCGAACACGAGGGAATATGGCGTCGCACCCGTAGGAGTGCGAATTGATGTTCGGTAGGCCCAGAGGGCTGGGTGGATTTGTAGGTGCCAGTTTTGACCAGTTTTGCTAACCATCTTCTCCATTATCCTTACCAAAGTTTTGTTTGTTGCCTCAGCTTGTCCATTACCCTGAGGGTAATATGGCGTGGACCATTTCAATCTGATTTGGAACCGTTGGTAAAGACCTTTCACAATTTTGTTCTTAAATGACTTCCCATTATCTGTGACAATGGCTGTAGGGATACCATATCGGCAAATAATGTGATTCATGATGAATTTAGAAATCTGTGCTCCTGTGACATAGGTTAAAGGGATAGCCTCCACCCATTTTGTGAAGTATTCTGTAGCTATGATGATATGTGTATGACCATCATATGAGGTAGGAGTAAGCTTCCCTATTAGATCAAGTCCCCACTTGGAGAATGGCCACGGGGTAGTGATTGGTTGCAATGGTTGCGATGCAGCATGGATGAAATTTCCATACTTTTGGCATAGCACACATTTTCTAACATAATTACAACAATCAGTTTCCATGGTGGGCCAATAGTAACCTACTCTTAACAGTTTCTTAGCCAAGACCATTCCGTTTGTATGTGCTCCGTATACTCCTTCGTGTACTTCTTTAATTGCCTGGATTGACTCCGACACATCCAGACAACGTAACAGATTCCCATCGTAGCCACGACGATAAAGTGTACCTCCTAACAGGGTGTAACGGGCTATTTGGCGAATTAGGCTCTACTTTTCAGAGCGGGAGATTTCGGGAGGGAATGTACTGTCCTTAAGATAGGTGAAAATGGGTTCATACCATGGTGAATGGGGACCAACAACCTCACAAGCCAAGCAAGATTCTGGCATGTCATACGCGGGATGGCGTAGATTTTCTACGAAGAATGGCATATCATTGTTCCCTGGCGGAATACGAAGCATAGATCCCACCGTTGCCATAGCATCTGCTGATCTATTCTGCGCTCTTGGGATTTGCTCAAAGGTAATGCGCACAAAATACTCCTTCAGAGTTTCCACCAACTTCTTATAAGGTATGAGCTTGTCATCCTTAACTTTATACTCATCATTAACCTGTTTGATGATTAGCTGTGAATCACCTACAACCTTCACATGTTGAATATTCCACTTGATGGCTAGCTTCATCCCTGCAATGAGTGCTTCATATTCCGCAATGTTGTTTGTGTAAGGGAAGGCCAGGCGGAAAGCCTGTGGTATAGGATCACCTGAAGGAGTAATAAGGACCACTCCTGCACCTGATTCTTCAATGTAGAGCAAAGATGCATCTGGCAGATCCAGACTCAAAGGTTCTATGCTTTGCAAAGGTGCTTCTGCTAGCTGGTCAG
Organism: Taxus chinensis; assembly: GCA_019776745.2. Classification (NCBI taxonomy): domain Eukaryota; kingdom Viridiplantae; phylum Streptophyta; class Pinopsida; order Cupressales; family Taxaceae; genus Taxus; species Taxus chinensis. Next base: position 85,721,774 of record CM034148.1, on the reverse strand, counting down.
CAAGTACTTGTCCTTTAATTGATTTTTGATGGACAAATTCTATATCAAACTCACTGAGTAGAATGATCCAATTAGCCATTCTACCTGTGAGGGCAGGTTTGAACAACAAATACTTGAGTGGGTCGACCTTGGATATGAGCTTGGTCTTAGTATTTAGCAGGTAATGGAAAAGTTTCTGAAAGGTAAAAACAACAGCCAAGCAAGCCTTCTCAATCTGAGGATAATTACATTCATAGGCGATGAGGGTGCGACTCAGATAGTACACTGCTTTCTCTTTATGGCTAAGGTCATATTGGGCGAGCAGTGCACCAATAGCATATTGCGTAGCGGAAATATAGAGCAAAAGTGGTTCTCCCGGAGTGGGAGGCATGAGGACAGGTGGATTAGCCAGGTACTGTTTAAGCAAAGCAAAGGCTTGTTATTGCTCAGGTCCCCAAATGAAAGTGATGTCCTTCTTAAGCAAATGAGTGAATGAGTGACATTTATCTGCAAGCTGGGAGATAAAGCGGCGAATGGCTTGAATTTTCCCTTGCAAGCTATGCAGTTGCTTGATATTCTCAGGTGGAGGCATTTCTGTGATGGCAGATACTTTAGCAGGGTCTACCTCAATACCTCGTCTTGACACGATGAAGCCTAATAGTTTCCCAGATAGCACACCAAAGACACACTTCTTTGGATTTAGCCTGACTTTGTATTCACGTAGGCATTCAAAGATACGCTGCAAAATGATAGGATGTTCCTCTCTTGTTTTGGACTTTCCCAGGATGTCGTCTACATAGTCTTCCATGATGTCATGAATCATATCGTGAAATATTATTGTCATGGCCCACTGATAAGTTGCTCCCGCATTCTTAAGGCCGAATGACATCACCTGATAACAGAAGGTGCCCCAAGGAGTTGTGAAAGCTATTTTGTGTTGGTCTTCCTCAGCGATCTTAATTTGATTATAACCCGAAAAGCCATCCATAAGTGATAGCATTTCATACCCTGCAGTTGAGTCAACAATCATGTCAATGTTGGGCAACGGAAAGGCATCTTTAGGGTAATCTTTATTGATGTCCCTAAAATCTGTGCAAATTCGGATACTAATAGGTTTCTTCTGGACAGGAACAATGTTCGATATCCATTTAGAATAATCAATTGGCCTGATGAATCCTGCTACAAGCAACCTTTCCAACTCTTCTTTAACTAACAAGGCCACTCTTGGGTGCATCTTTCGAAGCTTCTATTTGATAGGCTTAGCGTCTGCGTGCACAACCAAGTTATGCACGACCAAAGTTGGATCTAAGCCGGGCATGTCTTTGTAAGACCATGCGAACACATCAATAAACTCTCGTAGTAGCATAGTGAATGTCTTTTGTTCTCTGGCTGAGAGTGATGCTCCCAATTTTACTATCTTGGGATCTTCTTCAGTACCAATATTAACATCAATGGTTTCTTCAACTAACAATTTTGATAAATCCTCCATACGCGTGGAATCGGGAGGTAGGTTGAGATCTTCATCCAAGGATGTCTCTATGATATTTTCATCCTTGGCATGGTCACTTTGTTTGTCCTTTGATTTTCTTATTTGTTTGTCAGTCAATGCCTCAAAGAGGTTTTCACTGTGTGACTTGGACTTTGATTTTTGCCGAGGCTTTTCTTTAGAACTCTTGCCCTCGCTTTTCTTTAAATTTTGCTGACCACGAAGTTCAGCCTCCTCGCCGAAGTAGGCGTAGGTGTCTAAGTCGATAAAGAAACCCTTCTTGTGATCTCCAATGGGAATTGTATCCCTTATGCCCATGAACTCTGCAATAGCCTCGTCATTCTCGAATAAATCTTGTGGCACGTGACGTTGTTGGTCCCATTCAACAAGGGAGGGGTATACAAGGTCAAGGGTTGGTTCATTGGGGGTGATGGTTAGGACAACACTATTCATGAAAAGGTTCGTGGAGGCCAGATCCTCATATTGGCTACAACAGGAATCCGTATCGCTGTCTAGATAATCAGAGCTATCCTCATGCTCAGAACAAGTCGCATCTTGATCGTTGGGGTGTGCTCCATAAGGGTGAATCCCAATGCCATATCTTTCTGTTTTGAAATGTGGAATAGGGACTGGTTCTCTTTGTCCTTGTTCATTCCTCCCACATCCTAGGCCTTTGTAGCCCATGGAGTACATCATTCTGCTAGATTTTTCATATTCTGGGGTTTGATAACAAGATGGCTGAGTGTCCTCAGGGACCCAAGTAGTAGGTGGATCAAGTAATTTTTCCTCAGCTAATAAGCCTCCAGGTAGGAACGACCCAATAGTATGTTCCTCTCTAGGTCTCCTGAAGCAGTAGTTGGGTCGACCTCTAGTCTTGGGCGACAAGGAGAGGTCTGAAACCAAGAGCGCTTGTTGTACATCATACTCCCCACAGCCATATTCCAGAATTTTCATCTCCCATGAATTAAATGGAGATGTTGAAGTAGATGCCCCATGAGTGCAAGAACGCAGAGAATTTGAATCTACTCGAGATTCCATGGCCTCAGAATGAAGAGGGACAGCTATATCTGTGGAGGGACATGCATATGTACCCTTTCGTGTAAAGCTATTAAGAGCTCTACAATGAGCAAAGGGCTCTGAGTCTCCTGGTATTGTTACTGTATGTCCCTCATGCTTCAGCTTGATGCATTGATGAAATGTTGATGGCACTGCTTGCATGGCATGGATCCATGGTTGGCCTAGAAGCATATTATATGGAAGTTCCAAGTCTAAGATGTGAAAATTTGTTTGATGGCAAGTGGGGCCCACCTCCATTGGCAGCGTAATGGTGTCTGCTGACTCTCTTTCCGCGTTGTCGTATGCGGTGATAGTGATGATATGGGACTCAAGATCTGCCTCTGTATGTCCCAATTGTTTGACCAACTTAAGCGTGCAGATATTCAATCCTGATCCATTGTCCACAAGCACCCGTTTGATTTTCCTGCGGGTGACAACTACCTCAATGTATAAGGGAAGATTATGTGTAGGATTCTCAGTAGGGACCTCCCTATGGTTGAAAGTGAGATGCTCATTGGGTGTAATATTTGCCACCGCGGCTTGAAGGTATGCAGGATCAACTTCTAAAGGCACTCCCGACCCCTGAAGAGTTTGATACAAAATTTTCTTATGCACATTGGATATCTTGAGAAGATCTAAGATCGAGATCTTAGCAGGTGTCTTCTCAAGTTGTTCTAAAAGGTTATATTTACCAGTTTGCGGGGTCAACAGAGAGGGTTTTGGAATCACGAGGCGGGCACGCCTTGTTACCGCAGCGCAGTCCTTTCCCTTGATCCGGATAGTATTGACACGGTCAGTAGGGGAGCGAATACATCCAATAAGTGAATCGTAATGATTGTTATCTCTCTTGGTATACAAGTAATTCGTGGCTTTATAGGTTTGGGATGACTCTCCCCGATCCGGTTTTTCCTTTTCCGACTTATCATGCTTGGGGAATGGTTCCTTATAAATCCCCATTTTCTCGTTAGGTGTTTGCATGTGGCTAGGGTTATCCACCTCTATCTCCCCGTTGTCAATGAGGTCTTGAATATAGTGGCGAAGTCGCAAACATTTGTCTATTTTATGACCTTTAACGCGATGCATTTCGCAGTATTCATGCTCCTTATACCATGAAGGTTTAGGAGTGTTTTCATCGAATGGTTGTGTTGTAGGATAGGTCATCATGTGGGCCGCATCCAACTGTTTTAGTATGACAGACAACGGCTCATTGAGGGAGGTGAATGTTCTTCGCTTTGGTGGTGGTTGAATTGGGCCCTTGGTCAGTTTAAAAGGTTGACTGGTTTGGACCGTTTGAACACGTTTGGAATCAGTGATTCCGTCTCCCACCACGTTTTTGTTTTTGTTAAAGATCTTTGGATTTTCAGTGGGTTTGACACTTTGGTTGTCTTTAGATTGGGTTTTGAGGGTGCCTTTGGCAATGAGAGCCTTTTCTATTTGAATCCCTTTCTCGATAACCTCCTCAAAGGTGCGGGCACAATGCATTTGGAGGTGGAAAGCTATATCTGGGTTGAGATTAGGGACGAAAATACTGACTAGTTGCTTCTCAGGGAAAGCGCAAGGGAAGCGACTAGCTATCCCTCTCCATCGTTGGAGGAAGTTGGCGAAGGTATCATTTGGGCATTGTTTTGTGCTGCACAAGTCTGCCATGGTGACGTCACTCTCTATGTTATATGAGAAATGACGCACGAATATTTCCGCCAATTCTGGCCAGGTGAAAATTGATCCTCGTGGCAAGCGTGTAAACCATTCTAATGCTTGACCTCTGAGACTCTTAGGAAAAAGTCTGATGAGGTAATTATCACTATAAGACACCTCTTGACATGCCATGTAGAAATCTTTAACATGATCCCTTGGGTCTCCCTTTCCTTTGTATTTTTCGAACTTTGGCATATCAAATTTCTTTGGAAAGGGTTGAAGGGTCATTGTCTTGTCAAAAGGATAGGGGCATAGTTCTTCGTATTGGTATTTCCTAATACTCCCTATATTTCTTTCTTGTATGCTCGCAAGTGTTGCTTTCATAGATTGTACTTCTTGTGCGAGCAATTGTTCTTTAGTGGGAGAAACGGGGATGTGTACATGATGATACCCTGTGTCTTCTTCTCCTTGGTTTTCTCGATGGAGTTCATGGATCCTAAACTTAGGCTTTGACTTTTGAACGTTCTTGTTTGTGTCTTTCTGTACTTGGAAAGTAAGCAAAGCTAGTTGTCGGCTTAAGTTACTGAGTTGTTGTTGGATTGTGACTTGGTTTGTGTCTTCTTCTTCTAAAGGTTCCTCCTCTTCGTATTGTGGAGGTTCTTCCCCTGTCTCATGTTCTATCTTGTTTCTTCGTGGCACTTTGATGAGGGGTATTCTATGCCCTACCACTTTATCATTTTCTACATAAGAAGTGGAAGCATGTCCGCCTGTTAAAATATCTTCCATATTGATAAGGGGGTGTTCCTCCTTAGTAGTGTCATTTGTTTGTAGTATTGGTTTCTTCTCAATGGGCAATTTGGCCCCTAATTCCATGACCCATGCCAAAACTCTATCTTTGTTTCTAAGGAGAAACTCATCTAGTAGAGTGGGGTCAAAATCAAAGTCTGCGTGTGGTGATTCTAATTCATTTCCACTATGATCGACCATCTCTTCTGTTTCCTTTTCTACAGAAAATAGTGGTCCTAGATCGTGTCCGATAAATGGGTTTGACCCTTTTCTGTTAGAGGTTTCCCAAGCTTGCACCTGTTGTTCCTCATATGTTTGTTTCTTTAACCCTAGACGCATCTTAGGAGCCATGTTTTCGTGATAAGTTTCACTAAGGTAAGTTGTAGATTTGTTCAAAATTCAATGACTACCCCTAAGTGAAACACAAGATGTACATGTTAAGAGTAAATTAACAGTGTGAGAATACCAATGTGATAGAATGATAAAGTCACCAATGAAACAATCGTTTGGTATCAAAACTTAATCAAATGAAGTACCTCCTAGATTACGTTTTAAAGTAATTTATGACGCCAGATGATTAACAAGATGTCTCCACTTATGCCAAGTTCAAAGGAATGAACAAAACGTAAGTAAATACATGAAGTTAAATGCGATCTCCCAATCAAGATATATGATGAGCAAGCTCAAGTCTGATTAAGACCTATATCTCAAAAAGTGTCAATTACGATTTGCGAATGACACAACAATATCACCAAGATATGTTAACCCACTTTGCAAGAAAGTGGAGTATTGATATCGAGGTGTTATTGATATAACACGCACAAATGGTAGTTCTTAACACCTTTTGAAATCGAGGTAATAATAAAACTGAACAAAAAAAAAGCTCAAAGTATAGCTAGGAATAGTTAAGAATGTGTGCAGTGTAACCGTACAATATAGGTATTTATGTCGAGTTTACAAGAAACAAGACGTAAATATCAAAATTGTAATGATACGAGACAAACAAACAAACTCCTCTTATGGAAGTCCGCAGTGATGAACCATGCCTAACTACAATGACGATCTTGACGTGGGTATCAAGATCACAATGGCTACCAAATGACGTGAAAATGCCTCCACTCACTTTAGACATTTAACTAACCTAGCCGCAAACATGGATGGGCGTAAACGGACATAAAAGTGAGAGAAACAGTCGAATGGCAACACAAAGGTAATCACACCTCTTTTGATCAACAAAGTGTCAAAAGAATATGAAGGAAATAAATCAAGAAAAAAAATGACAAAAAATGCTAGTCTTACTTCGGCAGAGTTTCGCCTTGCCCTAAGGCAAGTAAAAACTAGGCGAAAGTAATATGTCACACGTTTTTCAAAAAGAAGGTTCACAACTCAACACTGTTTTAAAGTTGTCAAAGTGGGCTCCTGGCCAAAGTATATTCTCCTAGGTGGTTCTCTCGCCCTAGGTGTTACAAAGTTGCCACGAGCAAGCGCGATTTACCCAAAAAGTCACACTGACTAGTTTGGGAGTATCTCGGCTTTACTTTACCCCCTTCAAGAACAGTAGGCAAGTAGTGCGTCTACGTGTACTATCACTGGGGTCACCACAACGGACAACCTGTAACTCTATCTCACAAAGAAATCACTAGTCAAGTAGGTAGTGCGGAGCACTTCCCGTTTCGTCCACAAGGTTCCCTCTTGCGTGGACTACTTTGGGGTTCCTGGAACCACCCCCATTGTTGTAGCTTAAGGTGTTATGCCAAAGGGGTTATGTTCCAGTTAAGCGGAGAGGGACGTACCCTTTTCCGAAACCTGCAATACAGTGCTTTGAATATGTTGTTCTTTTTATCTTGTTTAATTAGGTGTGGTTTGCTTGAACACCTTTTGGCAACCTGTATAACAATTGTATTAGTAGTTTTTGATTTCGTTTTGATTCCTCCTTTCTTTGACAAGCGTTTTTAGGTCCTGCACTCAAGCGTTAGTAGTTCTCCAAGAAAATCACATTATTTAAAAGAGGATTAAAAGTTGCTTTTGATTCTCAAGATCATCCAAGGATGCAAGAGAAGAGCATACACAACAAATAATCCAACTAAAAAGTAAATAAAATCTTTTCAATCAATGAACCATACAAATTTTTTGATAAATGTTCATTCCCTTAAACCAAAAGTGAAAGATGAAGTTTCCAATTTACCAAATGTTATAAAATGAAGACTAAAGTTGCTTTTGATTCTCAAGATCACCCTAAGGTGCAAGAGAAGAGCATACACAAACTTTAGCCCAACTATATAGAAATGGAAAACTTCAAATCAAAGGACCGTTGAAAAATGCTTTGTAAAAGGTTCATTCCCTTAAGCAAAATGAATAATTAAATTTCCAAGTTTAATCCCAATGTTAAAAAGATATAGATCAAAGTTGTTTTTGATTCTCAAGATCACCAAAATGTGCAAGAGAAGAGCATACACATGCTTTGATCTAAATCGAGTAAGCATGGAAATACAACATTCATCAAAACATTAGACATGTTAGAAAATTACCAGTTTTAAAATAACAGAAAAACTTGCAACTTATGTAAGTGTAAATCCTAAATTTATGTTTTCATTGCATAGTTAACTTCGATACCTTTTCAACACAAAAAAAATGGAGTCATTTCGAGGTTGGGAGAAAAAGTTATGGCCTTCGGAAGATGGGTTACGCATATGCTCTTATGCTCATGGGTATGCACTTGACATGCACTTAAAAAATGTCAAAAAAAACGTCCCTTAATATGCAAAATGGGCAAATTTTTCCAACCAAGATTCAATTTTGACAACAACCCATCACATTAATATATGAATAGAAGACTCAATGCTATCAAACATTAACATACATGCTCAAGAATTTAAGATTTTCAAGAAATTGACAAAACTAGCATGTAGAATGATGAAAAAGTAAGCTCTAAAAATGAAAACATGATGAAATCTTGAAATTTTCTCACCAACATTAAATTTTGACAGCAACCCACCACATTAATATGTAAATAGAAGACTTAGCACTATCAAACACTAACCCACATGCTCAAGAATTGAAAATTTTCAAGAAATTGACACAACTAGCATGTAAAATGTTGAAAAAGTAAGCTTAAAAAATGAAAACATGATGAAATCTTGAAATTTTCTCACCAAGATTAAATTTTGACAGCAACCCACCACATTAATATGTAAATAGAAGACTCAGCACTATCAAACACTAACCTACATGCTCAAGAATTTAAAATCTTCAAGAAATTGACAAAACTAGCATGTAGAATGTTGAAAAAGTAAGCTCTAAAAATGAAAACATAGAGAAATCTTGAAATTTTCCCCTCAATTCCAATTTTGACAGCACTTCACCTCCTTCATACCTACAAGGAATACCCAACACATGCAAACTCAACAAAACATGCTAAAAAAAACAAGTTAGATCAACATGTGTAAAAGAGGGTTAGTAACCAAAAATAAAACTTAACTACAAAAACTTGAAATTAAGTGCAAAGGACAATGGAGTAAGTCCCACCAGGCGTGCCAAATGTGTGCATGTATAATTTTCTTAATGCTAAATCAAATGAAGCAAGAACTACCACCTAAAATAGTTCTACAATTTAGCTAAAACAAAGCATAAACACCATCATGATAAGAATTAAACAAGGGTTAGATGCTAGCATTCATCAATACAAACTTTGAAACTAACAATGCTAAATATCTAAACTCCTCTATTCTCTAACAACAAATAAATGAATGGACCTAAGTAAGCTCCATGGCTATCAAAATAGTTGTCCTTAATGCTCCAAGAACCTAGGAATGGGGGCTAATCAAAGTTGGGCTACAAGACCCTTTTGACACCTCCCATATGACCCAAGCACTTTAAGAAAGAGGCTTAACTCTTCAAGATGATGAACTCTCAAAAGGGCAAGGTGCAAGCTCTTAGTCTCTTTGCTATATGCTTTGCATTTACTCTCTTAGAAAGTTTAGGTGTAAGTAAAAAGGTAGGTGGAGGGCTCTTTATATAGCCCAAAGGATAAAGGATTCAACACATTCTCATGAATGTGGGATAAAGGTAAAACATGATTAGGAATGGATACGGTTGCTTTATTAAAGGTAACCTTACTTTAGAAGGGTTTAATACATGTTTAACAAGTCATGGGAGTTGGGGGGTATTTTAATTAATCAAAGGTGATTAATTAATAGGTAGATGTAAGCTTATAGAAGCCAATTAGAAGAATATTAGTGCGATTTAGGCTATTAAAAGGGGATTAAATCAATTAAATATTGATTTATTGGTTAAATGGAAGGGAAAGCTAATTAATTAATAATAATTAATTAGTCTAGGTAGAAGGGGTGATTTATTAATGGAAGATCGTTAATTAGGGTATTTGTTGGATAGGTAACTTAATTAATTAGCTTAGTGTAATTAATTAATGATGACATGAGGGAAAATGAGTTCCTTTGACGATATGTTGTTGATTTGTGAGAAAGGGGATAATTAGCACAATTTAAGTATTTAAATTGCTTGGGCGTAATTATAGGTGTCTACAGGTTCTCCTTTGAAAATCGACCTTTTTATACTCTTTTGGAAAAAATTTCATTTTCCCCCCGCGCCTCGCCACTTAGGACACATGGCATCATTTGGTTAGTTGATAGGGGCGTGGGGTCATCCTTTGGCTTTTAATTTTTTGTGCGAAGCCTTTGCTAAGTTTCCAAAGTTCTCCCTAAGCTCCGAACGCCCTTGCCCCATAGGACACGTGTCGTGCTCCTATTGGCCGGGGGCCAAAATTCAAAATTTTTCCTTCTCAAACACTTAGCCAATTTTTCATTGCACCTTCCCCTTATGACACGTGTCACACTGTGATTGGTCCGTGAGCCCCGCGGGAAAAAATTTCTATTTGAACCTTCGACTAAAATACTTGGAAAAAACTCAAATTTTCCTCTGACCCCCGAACTCCTCTGCCACGTGGCAGCTTCTTATTGGCTGCGGGCCTCAAATGGGAAAATTTTCCACAAAAACTCCACCGAGCCATAACTTGAAAAATATAAGGAGTTAGGAGGCAAACTTTACCTTTCTGGAAAGCTGAGAGAGAGATCTATCTGATGGTGCCATTTCCAAAAAGTCTTGAGTGCCTAAAAATAAAAAATGTAGACTGAGGCACAAGAGAGCTAAGAACATAAGGAGTTAGCCACAAAAATGAGCTGGGGCACCATTTGGATAACACTTTCCTAAAGAAATAAAAAAGAAAGAGTGTACATCATGGATGATAAGGAAGTTGAGAACCTGGATATTGAACATCCATAAGGGGTGCGTGACGTCTTGGATAGTGCAGAAAAGGATGCATGTGCCTATCACAAACCAATGAAGACAAAGAAGGTGAATATAGGTTCGGAGGCTGAGCCAAAGGAGGTCATAATTAGAGACTATTGGTTAGAATTGAAAGTGGAAAATACCATTGAGTTACTTAAGGATTATCAAGACTTATTCCCTCGAGGGTATCATGAACTTAAAGGCGTACATGAATCAATTGAGGAAATGAAGATAAATCTTAAGGATGGTACACGACCAGTTAGAAAGTGGCCTTATAGAATGAACCCCAATTTGTGTGAAAAGGTCAAAGAAAAGATTGATAACATGTTGAAATATGGAATTATCAAGCCCCTTGATGAGTCAAAATGGGTTAGTCCAGTGGTGATCAATATCAAAAAGGATGGATGAAATAGAATATGTGTGGACTATAGGGAGCTAAATGCCACATGTGTAAAAAATCCATTACCTATGCCATTAACCGAGGAAATACTAGGATTTGTAGGGTACGAAATATATTCCTTCATAGATGGGTTTTCCGGGTATCATCAGGTTAGGATTGCTCAGGAGGATCAAGAAAAGATAACTTTTACTACTGAATGGGATAGTTTTTCCCATACTGTGATGCCTTTTGAACTGAAAAACGTGCCTGCTATATTCTCACGGATAGTTGTTCAAGTATTCAAATATTTTATTCACAACTTTTTACAAGTTTATCTAGATGATTGGACAATATATGGGCTTGTGAAATATAATTGTGACAATCTGTGCTTGATAGTTGAACGATATAGATAATTGAGTATCTCTTTGAACATCAAGAAGTACATATTTTCTACACCTTTTGGAATACTGTTAGGACATATAATCTGTAAGGAAGGTTTGCTGGTTGATCCAGCTAAGGTTGCAGTCATTCTAGGCTTGGAAGCACCTACCAGTCAAAGTGAGGTGTGCAGATTTTTGGGTCACACAGGATATTATCAGAAGTTCATCAAAGGATATGCCAAAGTTTTTACACCCTTGGAAGAATTACTAAAAGGGAAAGGCACATTTTATTGGGGAGAATCACATTAGTGCATGTTTGAGATATTATAGGAGAAACTTACTACTGCACCCATTCTGCACTTTCCCTCATGGGATAATCCATTTCATGTGCATATGGACACCTCTAGCATGGCCATTGGCGCTGTGTTAACTCAACCTGGCAAAGTTTTTGTAGATCACCCAATTTATTTTGCTAGTAGGAAGCTGACTCCTGTTGAACAAAATTTTACAACTACAGAGCGCGAAGCTTTGATAATGATCTATGCATTGCACAAGTTTCGCTAGTACTTGTTAGAAACCCCATTTGCATTTTATACAGATCACATGGCATTGAAGTATTTGGTGAACAAACCCATCTTACAAGGGTGCATATGCAGATGGGTACTCCTATTTCAAGAGTTTGACTTCACAGTTGTGGTGAAGCCAGGGAAAAGTAACTTTGGACCAGACCACTTGTCTAGAATTCACTTAAAAGAAGAAGCACAGACAATTAAAGAAACCATGTCACATGTACAATTATATAGGTTACAATGCACGCCATCAGAATTAGAAGACATTTTTGTCTTTCTATGGACTGGTGTGGCACCAAAAGGAATGAAGGCATTAGAAAAGAAACAACTTGCTATATGCGTGACACCATTTGTGTTAATCAATGGCGACCTCTACAAGTTAGGCAGAGATGAGGTATTATGCCATTGTGTATTAGAGCATAAGCACAAGGATATTATGGAAGAATTCCATGGTGGTATTGGAGGAGGCCCTTATACAGGTGATGTAACTGCCCAAAAGATCCTACTTGCTGAATTATGGTGGGAGACACTGTATAAAGATTATAAAGCATATTGCAAAGTGTGTGACCATTGTTAGCATCTAGATAAACAAGGGCAAAGAGATGAGATGCCTTTGAGACCAATTACTAGTGCCGAACCATTTGAGAAATGGGCCATCGACTTTATAGGACATATTTCACCAACCACACATAGGACGGGGTCATGCTATATCATTACTTGTACATATTATCTCACAAGGTGGGTAGAAGCAACACCTACGAAGGACTGTACAATGACTACAACAAATAGGTTTCTATGGGAGAATTTTCTTACTAGATATGGATGTCCTTTAAGTTTGAGAAGTGATAAGGGTACACACTTTTTGAATAAAACAATGGTGATCCTATTAGATGAGTTTATGGTTACACACCATAACACTACACCCTATCATCCTTAGGCAAATGGAACTACTGAGGCTTTCAAAAAAAATTTGAGCCAGACATTGACAAAAAATTGTGATGTTGGAAGAAAGTATTGGGATGATAAAGTGTCAGTTGTTATTTGGGCATATAGAATAACTTATAAGAGATTGACCAAAGCCACACCATTTCAGTTGGTGTTTGGCACATACGCCATTCTCCCTATAGAATTTATGTTACCTTCTTTGAGCATTGCACACGTTAGAGGTATAGATAATGAGTAGGTGTTAGATGAGTGTATTGAGAAGATGATTCAGATGGATGAACGATGAGCCATAACACGATGGAGTCAGAAGTAGGAAAAGGCCAGGCAAAAAGCATGGCATGACAGAAACATAAGGGATAAGAAGTTTGAGATTGGAAAAATGGTATTTCTCTATGACTCTAAGTTCTTGCACCATCCAAGAAAACTTAAGGTACATTGTTTAGGGCCGTATGTTATTACTTACATCCTTGAAAAAGGTGCTTGCCACTTAGAAGCACTAGATGGAACACGGTTACCCGATTACTTCAACGGGAGTAGGATGAAGCCCTACTATAAATAAGTCTTCTTGGTGTTTGTAATAAGGCATTATTTCCATTTAGATTAGGTTTCCATTATGTATTTCCTTCATTGTCGCTATGCTTTGTCACTTTAGTTTTTGTTGTTATGAAATAAGCGCGTTTATGCGCATGAAGCTAATTACTACGTGAAGCATGTTTATGCATAGAGGATTACACATACTTTTAGTGTGGGGTGGTTGTTGATATCCAGGTATAATATTGTGGGAATTGAAAGATGAAAAGAATAAAGCTACTATGGGTGTTTGTTAAAGTAAAAACATTTCTTCTCAAAAGTGACGAAGGAAGGAGATAAAAGAAGGAACAATATAATTTGAGGTAAGTAGAGGCCATGATAACTACCAAGATAAGGTACAATGATGAGGTACTGAGGTGTAAGGATGCACGCTGAAGAGAATTCTATGACCAAAGGGTAGGAAGGCACGCTAGAAGGTTATAGCTAGGTGAAGAAGCAATGAATGTCTCAAAAATTTGAAAATCTATATAAGGATGGGATGTGAGTTCATTTTTACCATTGCGATTAAGAGTATTTAAAAGAAGCTAAGTGCAAATAGTTGAGTGACCATTTGAAGGTGTGAGAGGTGTGTAACCATTCATGACGAAGAAATTTGTGTGTAAAAGGAGCTTGTGTCCTTGGTGGTGAAGGGTTTGAGAGAAAAAAGGTAATAGAGAGGAGCTAGGGTATGTAATTTCACTTAGGTCATGTTGAATTGAACTAGGGTTTGCTTCGCACCTTGTAGAAATTGAGCGGAAAGGATCTACAAAGGATTGCAAGGTAGAAATGGCACCTAAGAAAGCAATGGCAACATGAGTGAAGGGAAAGAAGAAGGTGGTAGAAGAAGAAGAAGAGATGGTTCCAGAAAGAAATTTTTTTGAGATGCAATATCTAGAGGGGGTTATCATACGTTAGGAGTGGGATTAGCACATAAGGAAAAGAAAAGTGAGTGAGTACAATCACCGTACCATAGAGAATAAGAAGGAGCTTGACACGTTGCTGAACATGAAGAAAAATAAACGCATGATGAAAGACATACCGGTGTATGATGATGCTGGTGAGAAGCTCTTGTAGAGGATAGGAGTTTACCAACTATATGCGATCCTTTAGTATAGGAAATATGAGCCCTTGTACCAATGGCTCATGAGCAGAGTGCATGAGGACTTTTTCTACTTTGCAGGTCGCAGAGTCAGAATTTCAGCCACACTCATCTCCATGGTAACAGGATTGAAAGGCACAAGAGATGATTTGCAAGATGATCTGATAGACAAAACCAAAATATTGGAGACTAGAAAGGAGTTAGGGTATACAAAGGGTCTGCATGGTATGGACATTGACAAACTAAATAAGTATTTAGTTGTGCAAGCGACCGTGCATCTTGTTAGAAAGCTAAATGACTAGGAAAGGTGGTCACAAGTGAACACCATGTGGTTGCACATTGCCAAAAATATGTCTGAAGGAGTAGTCTGCAGCATTTCATGTTATATTTCATAGAAAATTGTTGAGGAAGCGTGCACAGGAGGAAAGATCAGCTTTGGAGATTTTCTGTTATCATTGGTGTTCATGAAGATCAGAGTACCTGATGGACCGAAATATAAGTTATGGGAGTATCCAATGGAACAAAAATTTCCTAAAGAACACTTCAAGAAGCATTTGTGTGAGGGATCCATGATAGAGTAGGTTAAGCAATGGGTTGAGAAGTGGTATGATAGGCTCCGTGCAGATTTTGAGGAAGAATGGTGCATCCCCAAGGACTTTCCTTTGGTGGTTGGAAAGGCAATTCAGTTTGATGTATAACACAACTTATATATAGCACAGTTTTCCATGAAAGATGGAGCATGGAACCCTTGGTGCAAGTTTCCATATGCATTCATAGCAAGGTACTTCTAGGCATCAGTACATAGGTTTATAGATGTGTGACGACTGACATTCAACGTGGATAAGGTAGATTGCGACTACCACACATTAAGGAAGACATATGTGTATCTAGGGTAGGGTGCATATGTTTAAAGACTCATTTCAAATGTATTGAGAATTAAACCAATAAGTTTGGTGGTGGGAGATATTGGAGCAGTGCTGGTGTATCTCCAATTAAAGCCAAATATGGAGAATAAAAAGTATGTGGAAGGTGAGTTCGTACTTCCAGCACCACCAAAGGGAAAACATACAATGGAGAACATCCCAGTGTCTAAGCCCACAAAGCCAATTGAAGTGGAGGATGAGGAGGATGAGTGTGAAGATAGTGGTGGTCTAGATCATAAAGGTAGAAGACATCCTACGAATAAGGATGAAGCTAGGCACGCCACTACACCGCTTCAACCACAAGAGGGGGATGATGAGGACTTGAATGCAGTCTACAGGGAGCATAGATTTAAGAGGGTTTCCAGGAGAACAAGGACCCAAGGTGCTACTCCACCAAAAGTGTGCAAATCACCTAGACTCTCTCCATAAAAGGAGGCAACCGTGCAAAGAAAAAGGAAAATGAAGTTGAATGAGGAGGCAGAAGAATAAGAGGAAAGTGTGCCTAATTCCCCTACAGTTCCAAAGAACATAGAAGAACAAAAGGATGAGGAATCAAAGGAAAGAGGAGAGGAAGAAAAGGAAATAGAAGAGATAGCTGTAGAGACTGCTCAAGACATGGAGACACAAGTCCCAAATTTGGAAGCTAAAGTTCCTAAGAAACAACGATCTATAAGAACGAGTGGAGAACACATTCCACCAGCTATGGGCCATGTAGAGGATGTAGGTAAAATTGTTCACACATGTTTCTAGAGCACACTAACACATAAAGATTTATATGGATGGGAGCTCAGGGATGAAGATATGTCCACAGTGCGCATAAGGAAACAATTGTCATGGTCCATGCACACACACATGGATGATCCAAATTTTGATGTATGTGAGGAGTCATGCATATCACTAAGGTTGAAGAAGACACCTCAGGCTAGACACATGACAGTAAAGCCTACTTTCATGTTAGATAAATAGGTGAGTAATGCATTGGTCAAAGTATCAACAAAGGTGGCAAGGTGAAATATGGACAAGGATGCCATTATTAAGGCACTCAGAGAGGATGTTAAAAATAAGGATGGAGAAATAACACGCTTAACACAAGAGAGGGACTTAGCATAGAAAAAGAATGCTATATTTATCAGCATCGCAGAGGAGATTGAGGACAATGTTATAAGAGCTAGGCCACACTTGGAGACCAAGGTACCATAGATGTTTCCCTCAGCGATACATTATGAAGGAAAGTTAGTGGACCTGGTACTTGAAGTTGAACCTCTGTGCATGCCAACATCAAGGGATCCAGGAAAAGAGGCAAAACAAGAGAAAGATTTTGTGATATAGAAGATTACATCCTATGAAGGGTAGCTGCAAGCACTATAAGAAGAATTGAAGAAAGCATACCAAGATTTAAACATCTACATAGCTCTAGAGGTGCTTATCAACATAAAGACCTTGGAATAAACCAATGAGGTCTAGAGAGAAATGAACGATGAAACATTGGGCCACGCAGAAATATTGGTAATGGTTAAGTAGAAGCGTGAGGCCCTGATAGAAGCACAAGAACCACACAAAACTTGGTTGGAAGAGCTTGGGAAACTCATTGTGTAGAAGATATATTTTCTAGAGGGAAGGATGACCTCAATGTCTAGCATTGTGTTAGTTCTGAAAAATGAAAAAGGGGAGATTGTGAGGGATGAATTGGATTCCATTGTTGTGCACATTCCAGAAAAAGTAGAATAAGCACTCATTGAATGGTAGACCTTGGAGGTTGAAATAAAACAGGAATATCCTGAATTAGTTTTTTAGGTTAAATAAGAGACTACACGGTAAAACATTCTTTCATACATTCATTCATTCTTTCCATTCTTTCCATTATTCTATTCTTTACTTTAATTTTCGGAGATACCCATTGTCAGGGTGATAATGAGATTAGTGGGGGGTAATGTTGATCAAAGAACACTTGACAGAGAAATCACACAAGAAGTTCCTGTGAGAAAGCAAGTCATACGCAAAGGTGCGAATGGATAGGAAGAATGCACATGCAGAACAAAAGTTCAATTTTCAGGACTTAGCCGTTTTTGGGCATGAAGAACTATTTTTAGAAGATGGCATGCAAAACACACCAAAAATGAAGATGGCATGCAAAACACACCATGACTTGCTCATGTTTTATTAACTAAGCTATAAATTGAAACTAATATCTACATAGCTTCAAAAGAAAATGTTATTTAAACAAACAACCATCAAGATAAGAGCTTAAAGGAAATGCTTCTTCAATGCATAAATGAACCTACATGCTAAGCTATTTCCTACTCTCTATGATTGCTAACTTAAACTATGAACCTATGAAGAACATAAGAAATCAAAGTGGATTTTTGCTTGATCTCAAGGATTGAGAATGTAATCTCACCAAGAATGGATAGAAGGCCATTTTGGATCTTCCCATATTACTCAATTTTAAGTGAAAGGATGCAAGATGAAGAAGCTATTTCCAACAATGGAGAATGACTTGAGATCAAAATGCTTATAGTCTTTCACTATTCAAAACATGGTGTAAGAAGAAAGGTAAGAAGGAGGGTTCCTTATATGGCTTTCCTGAAGAGGCAAGGCTAGCAAATTGATGAATGTGGGATAAAGGTAAAACACGATTAGGAATGGATAAGGTTGCTTTATAAAAGGTAATATTGATTTAGAAGAGTTTAATTTGTCATTAGTAAGTCATGGGAGTTGGGGGATGTTTTAATTAATCAAAGGTGATTAATTAATAGGTATATGTAAGCTTATAGAAGCTAATTAGAGGAAAATCAATATGATTTACAAGATGTGAGAGAGGAATTTGATCCAATAAATGGTAATCTATTGTTTTAGAGCTAGGAGTGTAATTAATTAATAATAATTAGTTAACCCAAGTAGAAGTGGATATTAATTAACAAAAGGTCATTAATTGACATATTTAATGATAGGAAGGCTAATTAATTAACGAAAGTTCGTTAATTAATGAATATGAAGAGGAATGCTAGCTAATTAGTGGAAAAGTGCTAATTATTATGGAAATGATGAGAAAGAGGATAATTAGTGCAATCTTAGCATTAAAGGTTGCATAAGTAGATTTTAGGTGTCTACACACACCAATGATGTAGAGACGTGCGTGCCACACATTTTCTATTTTTGGAGGATTAGATTCAGAGTGCTTTGGCATGGAGATAGTCTAAAATTAAGATTGTCACCTCAGTTAACTATTAGTAGTCTATAGATAACACACTTACATGTGTGGCTATGCATGAAAATAATGCATGGCTACTAATAGCGTGTGACCTATTTTTGGATTAGATAAGCGGTGAAGGGAAAGTCCCCACCCTATATATATGTAGTGAATTACATGGTAGAGAGATGATGGATATAGAGAGATAGATAACACAGTGTATATGTTTCTGGATTACCGTATCAGATCCATGTGCGCATCGACATAGATTGCCAATATTGTAAGAAGCTTCTTTGTTATTGTGATAATTAAGAGATGAAAGATATTGATTGAACCTAAGTGTTATTCCTATCTATAATTAAGTAGTGCATGTTATTACTTCTATCGTGATTATTGTTTGAACCTATTCTTTCCTAGATCTAGATCTATCATGCATTGCATAATGATGTATTAAGTTATGGATATGTATGCTGTAAGTCTTCATCATGTTAACATTCTGCTACAACAACCCTAAAGAGGGAACTGGTACCTTTGCATGCTTCGGGTGAGTGCTCAGTCTAGGCTGAGTGATGTGCCAACACGTCTAGGGTATTATTTGGTGAATTCTAGGCTGCATCATTATTCAGGTATAACAAACACAGATGCAAGTGGCATGGTCATAGTTGAACTTGGAGTACTGGGTAAAATAATAACACTAAGTAAAAAAGTTAAAATGGAAGTGATAATGATAGATGGTGTGGGAGTTAGAATATCTTTGAGAGTAGATGAAATAGGAATGGAAATGGAAATGGAAGTTGTTGAGAAAATGGAGTGGAAAGTGGAGACCAAATCATCTCTATAACTAAGAGAATAGGAAGGGATGAGAAAACTTGGGCCATAGATGGAGATGGAAAAACAGAGACGAGCAAAGGAGTGGTAGATAATGATGGAGGGAGTGGAGCCAAGGATGGTGATAATGGTAGTGAAAGATAAAGTGACAAACCTTGTGATACAACTGGAGAAGCACTAACATCAATAACTTCAGATACTTGCACTGTAGAAGGCACAACCTTGGCAGTAGTGATTTTTTCAAGAGATGAACTACCAACAACACATGAGGTCTTTCTTGGAGATGTAGTGGCCTTCTAAGTAGACCTCTTACCTTTTGTAGGTGTAGGAAAACTTAGGGTTGGTTGGGATTCTATTATTATCGGTTGGTATAACCCTTTGGGTGATATTCCCAAAGTAGATAACCAATCATACATTCTTTGCAAGATGGGCCCCACCCTTTCCTTTGTATTAGAACATTCTTCTTGATATCAATCAATCCATGGTAATAGTTGATTAGAAATTTCATCATCATCTTTGATTCCATCAGGAACATCTGCAATACCATATTGTTTAACTTCATCAAGAGTTAACATTTGAAACTCTCATTGTCTAATGATGACCTCATCTCGACAGTGGATTTAGATATCTTATAACTGAGGAACATGGGAACTAGCCAACCTTGTTTCACCAAATTTTTCCTAATAATCAAATTTATTTCTAGGGTGGAAAGTTCACAAGGTAACTTTATACATTTCTCCATCGACATTTTTTGCCTTGTAAATGCTAGCATAAGTGTATCTTATAATTGAAATGGGAAACTGGAATCCATCCTTATGTCATTTATTTTGAATCTTATGATAATCCAACAACTAACGAACCAATTCTAACAAGACCCATTTATCAGTCGGGCATCTTAGTAATTTATTAGGAACACCTAGAAAACCTAAAACCTTGATGTATGTAAATGTTGGGAATTAGAGATAGATGGCTCCCCATTACTTTACCTCCTTGAAAGATTGATAAGAAATTATGTGATTGTATAAATTCTTATCAAAACGATAAAATGAAGGCAACAAAAAAGGCATTTAACTTTGCAGAAATTTTTACTTCCTTCTTCCATTGTGATTTGAGGATAAAAATCATAAATTTGTGAAATGCTCCTAACACCCTTTGTATTCAATCCGTTAAATTCTCCCATGGCATCTTCCACATAGATGAGGAAAGAATTCATGAAGAAGTTTTTTGAAGTCAAGACATTTCCCAATTGAAAACAAATTGAAATAATAATATGTTCTCCCCATCTTATAAAATCCTTATGTTTCTTAATGGTAGAAATGTAAAAAACATCCACTCTTAAAATTATCTTCCTGAAGTAAGACCCGAAACTCTATTTAAAATCACAATAAGGTCATTGACTTCTTGGATGAAGTTTGAGTAGAACAATGTTTTGGGGAGCTTGGTAATATTTTTAGCAAAATAATTTTTCATCATGATCTTTGTACATAGTTCAGATTCCTTATCCTAGTATTCAATTTTATCCTCTGGGGAGATTGTTTCATATCCCTCGACATCCGGAAGTTTGAATAAGTCTTTGAAAAAATCAGTGTCCAATCTAATCACAACTTTTCCATCATCATCTTTTACTAATTTAGAGGCCTTATTGAAGTGAGTTTCTGTAACCAAGACAAACTTAGTGCAATGTATGGATAAAGGAAAATTGGTAGCAAGAGTAAGCCCACTGTCAAATATGGCTTACATCCAAGATATTTTATTAGGGGCTCTTAGTATTTATGAGAATTCTAACATATCCACCTGTCCAAAGTCTATGTCTCCAATGTTTGCCAAATCCGAGGACAATAATATTTGAGGGGAAACTCCTAAGAAGGTATACTTCATCTTTTCCTTGCCTTTTGAAGAATAATTTGACATCAATTCGGGGTTAAGATCCTGAACGAACCTTGAACATTTTATAGAAACAATTTTGAAAACTTTGAAACAACAAAGTCCGAAAGTTCAAAAACAAAACCCCCCAAAACAATATAATTCCAAAAAAGATGAAGCTCGAAACTACAAAAATCCAAACTCTTCTCATTTCTGAAACCCAAAAAGCATACCTCTAAAATTCCAAAAAGCAACAAGTCCCGAAGGTCTGAAAAGTAACAAGTTCTAAAGGTCCGAAAAGTAACAAGTTCCGAAGATGAACTCCGAAATCGAACTCCAAAAATGAACTCCAAAAATCACGGTTCCGAAATGATGAAACATAAACCTCCAAAAAGGTAGACCTCCGAAAGCTCACCAACTCCAAAAGCTAAAGGTTTGGAATATCTGAAATGAGGTTTTTTCAAAATCCTTGGGTTCGATGAGACTTGATTTCCTGGATGATTTAAAACTTGCAAGATTGAATGAAAGACCAAAAAACATGTCTAAAATGAACAAAAATAAACAAGGAATTGACAATATCTTCCATGTTTTAAACAAGAAGAAAAAAGAAAGAAACAACAAACAAAACCATGGCAATCTAAACCAAAAAGATTAAAGAAAACCCAAAAAGTTACCTTAAAATCGATGCCTAAAAGTACAATATGACGTGCTAAAAATGAGGTGTTAGAGTGAAAATGATGGTTGAAAATCCAAGTTCGTATAGGTAAACCTAAAATTAATGCCCAAAATTTGACACATGTGGGGTGGTTGAGAATTAAATGTTAAACAAAGAGTCCAAAATCTGAATGCAAGTGTGACCACTCTAATGTGAAACCCAAAGTCTGAAATCTGAAAGACCAAAGTTTTGAAATTTTAGAACTTCAGGATTTTAGACTTTAGAACTTGGGAATGAAAATAGCCCCAGGTGTAAAGAGAGACTCTGAAACCCAAAACCTAAAGTTCTGAAATTTTGGAACTTTGGACTTTCGGAGTTTGGAACTAGAACACTAAAATGATCAAAAAATGTCAATGAGAATTCCGAAACCCGAAAGCCCAAAGTTCTAAAATTTTGAAACTTTGGAACTTTAAGCCAAATTTTTACTTTCAAATGACACAAAACCCAAAGTGAGAGAACCTCTACATTCCAAAGTCTAAAATTTCAGACTTTTGTAAAACTCCTGATCCCCGAATTACTTGCACAAGAAATTTCACAGAATGGTATCAAATTTTAAAAATCTACCCTCACATTACATGTAACTAAAAGGTTAATTTTTTGGTGACATCCAGGAAATGCCTACCTGCTAAGCATTAAGAAAGTAGCCTTATGCCATCCATTGGGAAAAATAGTCCTAAAAATATATTCAGAGCACATACCAAAATAAAAACAAAATAAAAAAGAAAACAAAAAAATGTGTGAAGCACTTGGAGGAAATGAACAAAACAAACACTATACATATAAAAAATTCTCAAAAGAATGCTTTGAGATGAATCCCATTCACATGAATGGGAAATTATTCTCCATTGAGTTTGGATAAGCAAAACAAATTTACTTCCTTGCAACTTGTGATGATATATGGTCCACTCCAGAGGGATTCAAATTTAGAATGCATACCCAACTTGGCCATGTCAGCATCCCATTTGAGAACTAAATCTCCTTCATGGAACTCCTTGTTGGATGCCATTTTGTCAAAAGATCTTTTAACTTGAGATTGGAGTTGTTATAGAGTCTTCATTGCATTGTTCCGTGTTTCTTCTAGCTCCATTAGTTTGGAGTACCTGATCGTCATTAAATCATTTTCCATAAGTTCTAGTTGATGTGCCAATTGCAAAGAAGGTTGTTCCATGTTTCTTCTAGCTCCATTAGTTTGGAGTACCTGATCATCATTAAATCATTTTCCATAAGTTCTAGTTGATGTGCCAATTCCAAAGAAGGTAGCTCTAGAGATAGTGGGAGTTTTTCTTCCCTCCCATATACCAACTTACAAGGTGAATTCCCAATATCCCTTTTGGGTGTGATCCAATCTACCCACTAGGTAGTTTTGAGCTGAGTGTACCAAGTTCTTCTATTGGTTTCCATTATACGCTTGATGATCCATATGAGATTCTTGTTACTAGACTTGGCTAATCCATTCCCCTATGGGTAATAATTGGATGAAGTTTTGAGATAAAACCCATTCTAGACGGCCCATTCGGTTAATTTCAAACCAAGAAATGCCATTTAATTTTGTGAAATTACTGTAAACGGAACACCAAAACGTGTCATTATCCTCTCCAGAAAATCAATGACAACCTTTTAGTTTCCCTCTTTAAGTGCCATGACTTCTATTCAACGAGTAAAGTAATCTATCATGGTGAGGACCCATTTATTTCCATCACTTGATGGAGGATTAATCATCCTGATGAAATCCAACCCCCACTGGAGGAAGGGTTGATCGACCTAAATTAGGTGAAGAGGCAAGGCTTCTAATCTCTACTTTCATGCGAACAAAGTGCATTCCTTGCATTTCCTTACCCAAAAATGGATATCTTTGAATAATCTAGCCAATAGTAACTGACTCTCATGATCTTTGTAGAAGTTGTGCATGCAGAGTAATTCCCTCCTAATAGACCATTGCAAAATTCTTCTAGTACCTTATCTACCCGTTCTGGTCCTATGCACCAAAGGAGAACACCATTCAAATCCCTCTGAAAGAGAACATGATCTACCAAAACATATGGAATGGATTTAAGATGGAAATTCCGTCTTTGATTTTTATCCATGTCAACAGGATATGCCCCTGAGAAAAGGAAACTATTCATTTTAGATAACTAGTGAACCTGATCATTACCTTCATCAGTGTTTAGGAGCATCACGTCATCATCACTTTTCTGACACAAACCTCGATTCTAGGTCTGCAGCAAGTTTCTGACATAAACCTTTACCTCTGACAAGTTTGGTAACTTTAATATGTACGTCATACTCCATCACCTTTGTGATCCATCCAACATGCTTCTCATTCATCTCTTTGTTCAACAAAAATTCCTTAATTCTTGGATGAGACATAATCAAGTGAATTTTATTGTTGGACAACATGTGCATGACTTTTTTCAAACCTCAAATGGTAGAAAAAACTAACTATTCAACAAATGAATATTTAAGCTCATAGTCTTTGAGGGATTGACTGAAGAAAGCAATTGGTTGCTCCATCAGATCATCATTTTTGTTGGGTGAGGATCCCTGAAATTCTCTCTTGACCTGCAAAAGCATAAAGAATAAAATATTTATCAAACCTGGGGTTCACCAGTGTGGGAGCTTGAGAAATGGCCATTTTGATAGATTTAAAGCTCTCCCTTCCTTTCTTTGTCCATGAGAATGGAATATGATTATTTAACATGGCTGTAAATGGTTTAGCCAATGCTGCAAATTGAGAAATGAATCTCCACACAAAATTTATTGTTCCAAGAAAACTTTAAAGTCCTTTCTTGTGACTTGGAAGAGATAGGGACAATATCGAGCATATTCTAACTAGATAAATGGACATTCCTTTAGTGGATACCACATGCCCTAGCAACTTACCTTCTTGTATAGTGAAAATTAATTTTTGGGATTTAAAGAAACTTTGAACTTCCTACACCTCTTGACTACTTTCCTCAAATGAGCCATGTGATCCTCCACATGTTTGGAATACACTTTTATATCATCCAAGTACACAAGGATAATATTATTAATTAGTCCCTAGAAATCCATGTCCATGGCCCTTTGGAAGGTAGTGCCAACATTGGATAACCCAAATGGAATTTTATTATAGGTGTACGTGCCCCACTTGGTATTGAAAGCTGTTTTGAATTGATCAGATTCTTTGACCAGAATATGATTATAACCTAAATATCCATCGAGAAAAGAGAACCTATGAGATCTTGCCACAGTTTGAAGGATTTTCTCCATTGGAAAAAGATGATAATGGTCTTTTAAAGAAGCACAATTCACAGCCAAATTTTTTCGATCTTCTTTCTTATGGGAACTAGATTTTCTACCCAAGAGGATTGCTTGATTAGGAAAGTAATGCATGGTTCAACAAGCTTGGTCAACTCCTTTCTCATCAGTGGCTCAATTTTTGGATTAACCAGCCTCTGTTTATGATAGACTGGTTTAGAACCAAGATCAAGTTTGATGGTATGTTATGCCAAAAATGGATTGAAACCACATAGATCTTTATAACTCCATGTAAAAATATCATTATATTTGTGAAAAGGTTTGACAAAATCCTTTTTCTCCTCTGGGGTACACACTTTTCCGATCTTCAGAACTCTTTCATTTGCTACCTCAACTTCTTCAAAATCATCCTCTTTGATTACCATATTCAAATTCTGCCTTCTAACTTGACAATTTGAATTAAAAATGGACTCAAGAGTGACTAGAACCTTCAGCAATTTGTTACTTTTTAATTGAATGATTTGTTCAATGTATGCTTCTTTTAACTTAGCTTGATTTTTCACAGTAGACTCCACTTCTTCCTATAAGAAAAGAATTATTTTCTCATCACTATCAAAAACCTGCCAACTTCGTTATCAGGAACTACTAGACAAATAACTATATTAACAAAATATTTTCCCTCCTTCATTACATCAGTAGGAATGCCATACTGTGAGCTGATAGTTGCAAGTTTATCTGTGTCTTTGTTCTGATTTATAAGAACTGTGTGAATCCCAATAGCTTCAAATTCTTCAATCAAACTCAATACTCTATTTTTATAATATCTCAATAGATCATTTTTTGATGCAACGTGAGCTCGTACCTAATGCACTATCAACTCGCTATCTCTAAAAATAATAAAGGATTTGATACCCATTTTTAGGGCTAGTTGAATTCCTTGTACCAAAGCATCATACTCAAAAATGTTATTAGTACAACTAAACTGTAATAAAAAAGATGAAATATTTTTACTTCCTTATGGAGAAATCATCATGACACCAACACCTGCTCCATTTTTACCTTGAGCCATTGAAAAATAGTTTCCAAAGTCCTTCAGATCTGTTTTGGGGCTTGAAAAGTTGTGGTATGATCGAATCCTTTTCGTGAATACAATATGTACCCAATCCCGTCTCTTTTAAAAACAACATGCCAGATTATTCTTTTGCCAATGCATCACCATATGGATCATACTGATGATTTTTACTTACCTCATCCATCATAGTGTATGGAACCTCTTCTACAAGAGTGGTTGGTTCATGATCAACATATTCTTCTTATGGATCATGAATGGTGTAATTCCTATTAATTAGAGTAGTGGTATGGGGCTCTACATGATTATGAAAAATTGGTTCTACTATTATAGTCACCTTAAGACTGTACCAAGTCCTGAGAATCATATGTGACCAGTCAGCTGATAGGTAACTACCCATTTTGGCAGTGAAATCTCATGATAGGAAAATGAAGAAAAGGGGAGGAAGATCGATGACTGATATGTCTTGTGTGAATGAAAAAATGGGGCATACATGAATAGTAATCTGAAGTCCTTTGATGATTCTAACGGTCTGTACTGTTGTTCCATCCAACTAAAAAACTCCTCTAGAGACTGACATGTATTGAATTCCTAGCACATCTATAATTTACTTGGGCATGATTGAGCTATTGGCACCAGAACAAATCATGAAATTATGTACCAAATGATCACCAATGATCAAGGAAATATAGAATGGTGGCAGCTTGTTTGTATTAACAATACTTTTCCCTTCAAGCTGACACTAACTTGTAGCAGTCACTGCTCCACGACCTAATGATCTATCGGTTGTAGCAAAACTTTTCAAAGCCTCTTACAAGAAGTTTATTTGAGAAGGAATTGAGAGTGCATCCCACATGGTAACACTCAGGTTGGTCTTCTTCATCTGTTCTACAATAATTAAGGGAATTTCTCCTACTTTGCTAATATTTCTTTGGGCGTTAGAATCCTCTTTTAGAAAATTCTTGTTGGGTATAACGATGCCCATAGATCCTTCTTTCCTCACATCATGTATAGGTTGTGATTATGATAGTTTATTTCTCACATCTGTATCAACTACTATGTCTAGCCGAGGCTGTGAAGTAGATACTTGAGCAACTTTGGAAGCTTGGTCTTTTGTTTCCCTCTTTTTAGAGTGGGTATTTGCTGCAACTAATGAAGAATAAATATTCAAACTATAGAAATCATCCTCTTGCCAATTTAGTAAAGTGGTTTCCTCAGGATCCTATGCTTGATCAGTTGCTTCCTGTGTGGATGAATTTTTTTTTCCTCTAGTGGAGCAGATACACTTTGAATCATAAGTGCCTGGCTCAGAACTCTATTTGGGAAAATATTTTGATTGTGAGGTTGAGAACAAGGATATCACCATTCATAATCTTGAACTAGATTATTTTGTACTGGTACAATATCTCTAGAATAACTAACATCAAGGGGATTCTTGAAATTTAGGGGTTTGACATTTGCGGCTTGATTTTGTGCTTAATTATTTCATTAAAATGGTGGACTATTTGATTGATATTGTTGATTCTGTGATTTGTACGGATGAGCATATTGATATTGTTGCCTCTTGAGTGCTATGAGTTCATTCCCAAAAGTTTGTAGCAATGACTTGACCTCAGCTAGACCATTTGAAGGAATAGGTGCAGTCACAGTTGGTTGGCTAGAAGGTGGTGGAATAGGGGCAATGGTCAGATGATTACTTAAAAGTTCATCAAACAAAGGCATGGGAGGTCTGGGTGTAATTTTACCTACTTGGATTAAATATTTCTCATCCCTTATTGCAACTTCATAAGCATCAGACAATGTGGTCCCTCCCATGGACTGGATCATAAATGCTATATCACTATTCAAAGCTTGTAAATAATATAAAAATGCATTATTAGGAGAAGGCTTTATGAGTGCCAGAATCCTGTTCCAAGTCTTTTGGAATTGGAAGTTGAAATCACTCATGTACTAGATTGAGGAAATATTTTTATGATAGTGAGTTGTTCTATGAGTGACAAGTGGTCACTCTTGTCTTTGAATTGTTTGTAGATATTATCCCCCAACTCATCACAAGTGGTTATAGTACCAACCTCTAAGCCACAAAACCACTGAAGTCTTTAAGGAATTAGCTAGGAGTTTGATTGTAACATTTTCTTCTATAACATTATGTACCGCATAAATTCTGGCCACATGAAGAATTATTTCCATAGGAGTAATACGAGTCTCCCTTGTGTAAAAGGGTACACTTTTAGTAAAGCAACAAGTATAGGATCCCGTTGGGCTAATTAAAGAGGGATTCCTGCATTGAATGCAGGAAAAACTTGGTTCCTTGCCATTCTACCAAGAGGTTGATTGTTCCTAGGTGGAGGGAACCTTCTACAAGGAGAAGTTGAATGAACTCTATGTGGTGACGCTGTAACTGGTGATGTTGAAATGCCTCTTCTTCTTCTTGGAGGAGACAAGGATAACTCAATATGTTGATAATTTCCTTCTTGTCTCATAGAATCTCTTGTCTAAATTATTCACATATGTTAACACAATGAGATACGAAATCCAAAGATATGGATTCGCCAAGTACTTTAATTCATGCAAGTATGAAGATAAGTACCAAATTTGTCCCATCGGGCATGCCAAAAACTGTTGTCACACAGATCATGAACCTGTTGAATATCTGAGTGCTCTCATGTAATGTTGGAACATCCCCAAGGTGTGAGACCTTGTCACCTTGGGATGAACCTCTGGAGAAGGCCAACTTCCTTTGAGACTTGGAGCACTTGATTTAAGATCAATATGTAAGGCTATTTTTTTTGAAAATAGCTCTAATCTAATCAATTTATAGGGCTTAAAGTCAAAGATAAACAAAATAAAAATAAGGCATTGCACCAAGTATATTTAACAGATAGTCCTACTTAAATACACAATCAACTCCTCAAAACAATATATGATACACACATGTCTTGCAGTCTTCCTCCATCTATGATTGTAAATAATAATACAAATTTATAACAAAAAGGAGACAACTTTTCCACAACTGATATTCAAAGTAACTATATCATTTTTAACATGGATTGAGATAAGATAACTGAGATAAAGGTATATTAACTAATCACATCAAGGAATTAAACATTCACATGCTGTAAATTGATTAATGATTAACATAATAAACCAAATATTTCATGGCAAAATGTTATTCTGAATATAATTGAAAGGATAAAAGTATCTGAAGCACTCCTTTAAGCTTGAAGATTAACTTCCCAAAATGATCTAAAATTCTCCTTTAAACTTAATGCATCTAACTATTTATAAGTTCAAGAGGTTGAGCCATTACAGTTGAACCTTTAACTAACTAGTTACTAAAAATAGAGTACAATTAAGTTCAAGGGAACATGCTCCCATAAATATATAAAAGTTGTTGTATGGGTTTGACCAAGTTGACCCTACAACTTTGACCAACTCAGAGCTTTAGAGCTGTTCAAACAATGGCTACCAGGCTTAGCTGGAACATCCAGTATCTATTTCTTGTTTAGGTTTCCCCTGATCCTTTTCCCACATAGCCAAATGGTGCTTGTAATCAATGAAATGTTTGATAATTCCTTGTATCTCTTCTTCCTCTAGCCCACACACATAATGATTCATGACATATGCTGTATCAACCTCTGTGACAAACTTTACTGGAATTATCTGTAATTTTTTCATCACCTTCTTCAGCCGACTTATGAATTTATGACATGAAACTAATATGTGAATTGAATTACTATTGAAAGTTTTAGTTACCACATCATACTCCTTAACTAAAAATTTGAAACTTGCTTTAATATGATCAATCGAAAGAGCATCAATATTCTTGTTGAAGAATTTATAGTTGTTGTAATCAAATTCTTCTAAAATGTCACTTAGTCCATCCACTATTTCGACACGTTTATCCTCCAATTTCTTGATTAAATCCTGTAACACCTGAGATTTGAATTCCATGGCCTTTTGATACTCAAACAACTTAGAGAAATTATCAATTACACCCTCGAGAAGTAGATATGGATTCATTTCTCTAATTTCATCCCAAGTAGTCAAATTCAGGTTCAAATTATTAATATCCTTAGATAAGATTTCATCTAGCTTTCGAATAGCAAGTTTCTCTGTTTGAAAATTATTGTATAATTCCACAACTATTTTGATTAAAGGGTTGGTCTCCTGGAACATACACTCAATCCACCTATCAAATGATCATCCCTTCTGACCTATCTTCTCAATTTCATGATATGAGATATCATCAAGATGGGAAGAGATAGTCAGAGCAGTCGTAGTTGAAGGATCTGTGGCTAGAGTAAGTTGTGTGAACTTCTTCAAAAGGGCAGTGAGTTATTCAACCTTTACTTTCAATTCATCCTTAAAAGCCTCATCTTTGTCATACTTTTCTAACAAATTCCCAAGGGCCATTTGAACATCCTATTTTGCACCCTCATGTGTTGCCTTTCCTAATGAAAACTAAGAGATTTGATAATCTGTTGCAGTAATGGTTTCATTGGTTTTTCCTTTAGTGGGGGTGGCTATCTCTATAAACCTTTCTCTTGACTCACTCAATGATAGCTTAGAAGTAATACTTGTCCATTTGGCCTACCTTTTTGGAATGGGTTCCAACACGCTCAGATTAATCACATCTATGAGGGGAACCTTCTTATTTTGCTTGGGGGTTTGACAATATAGCCATTCAGGTATAACAGAAGTAGATGTGAGTGGCATGGTCATAGCTAAAGTTGGAGCACTGGGTAAAATAATATCAATGGGTATAACCATTGAAATAGAAGTGATAATGATAGATGGTGTGGGAGTTAGAATAGCTTCAAGAGAAGATGGAATGGGACTAGAAATGGAAATGGAAGTTGCTGAGAAAATGAAGTGGAAAGTGGAGACCCAATCATCTCTCTAACTAAGAGAACATGAAAGGATGAGAAAACTTGGGCCATAGATGGAGATGGAAAAACAGAGATGAGAAAAGGAGTGGTAGACAATGATGGGAGGTGGTGGATCTAAGGATGGTAAATAATGGTAGTGAAAGAGAAGTTGCGAAAACAACTTTCGATACAATCAGAGAGGCACTAACATCAATAACTTCATATACTTGCATTGTCGAAGACACAACCTTAGTAGTACGGAGTTTGGAAGAGAATAACTACCAACAAAAAATGAGATCTATCTTGGAGCTGTAGTGGCCTTTTGAGTATAGCTCTTACCTTTTGTAGGTGTAGGAAAAATTACGGTATGGCTGGGCTTCCATTCTTATAGGTTAGTCTAACCCTCTGGGTGATGATTCCCAAAGTAGTTATCTGATCATACGTTCTTTACAAGATGGGCCCCGTCCTTTTCCTTTGTATTATAACATTCTTCTTGATACCAATCAATCCATGGTAATGGTTGACTAGAAATGTTATCACTCCTATAAAATGGGTCTAACACATCATCAACATCTTCAATTTCATTAGGAACATCTGCAATACCATATTGTTTCACCTAATTCTAGAGCATTTCTTTCAATATTGACGAAACAGATAAGGGTAAATGGGCTAGGAGGAATACCTGTTAAAGCTGGTTGCAGTTTGTTGCACGCGTATGACTTCTTGATCTACAGCTGATCGTGAAATATTCCTTTTGGCTAGGAGGAACTACCTCAAATAGAAAACAAGACCACCAAATAGAAGTTAAACAATATATGCAGTGGACTTCCTAGTGTATGCTAGATCTAGGAAGTGGGATACTCCTTAGACGGCTTTCAATCCACTGTTTAAAACAATTCAATGTTAACAATAAATGAAATCCTACTGTAGTTAAAATGATTTAGGTGTCTCATTCGACTATAATAAGCAGATTCGTTCACAACAGGCTAGGCTATGATTAAATCTAAAGGTAAAGGTCTCTGTAAGAGTACTGGTACTAGTCAGAGTTTGGTTCTGGGTTGTTTTGGGTGTTTGATGGTGATTTTAGGCTCTATTATTGGTCTGAGGGTAAAAAAACAGAGACCGATGTTGGTCTGGTATGACCGATGTCGGTTCAAGTGAACCAAAAACGGTTGTGGGTAACCGACATTGGTATGGTCGGGTAGAGGAAACTTAATAAAATCTTGGTGTGGTGATAGATCTGGGGCTAAATAGAAATGGAGAGGGAAATGGAAAGGTTTGTGTAGGTCTTAGGTATACTCAGGGGTAGTTGTTTGTAGGATATGGGTAGTTTAATGGTGAGGGTGAAGGAATCATCAAGTTTGTATGGAGGCAATGAATGGGTGAATAGGAATGTAAGTAGAAACTAATAACACAAGTAAAAGAGTCTACTAAAATGAAAATGGATGAATGTTGATTAATAAAACACTTACGGTTGTACGAGCTTGATGGCTGGATGGCAATGGCAGTTGATTAGATGGATGGAGTTTGATGTGGTTTTGGTGCTTCCCCAGATGCTTCCGTGAATGCAAATGGATTTGTGATCACTTCTGATGTTGGCTGTGGATACTTTGATGCCTGTACAAATGATGGTTCTACTTGCATATAGCTCTGGTTTCATCTCTTACTCTCAGAAAATGTGCCAATCTTGAAATTAGGTTGTTTTGGGGATTAAATGGTAACTGATGGTGGTTCTTGGTTGACCGGCGGTGGTTAAAGGTAACTGATGTCGGTTAGGGAAGGATTTCCTAGGTTTACTAAACTAGACAGATCCCCTTGATTTCTCGGATCTCGTTCATTTTCTTCTACGGATTAGAATGGAAGCTTCATTTCTAATGGGTGGGAATGTGGTTAGAGGGAATGTAGTCTTTGATTTTTAGGGTTTAGGTAGGTCTTAGTTAGTTATGGCAACATACTAAGAATAGGTCTTAGGGTGAGGTGGCTAGATAAGGTGTGTAGGTAAGGTGGATGTGTGGGCATTATCTCAATTAGGATATTTTAAATAATAGATATTATGAGATCATGAATTAATTTAATTAAATTAATATTAGAGTGGGGTGAAAGGGGCTATGGCTAGGTGAGTGTGTTTGAGTTGGTTCTTTGTCGAGGGACCAAGGGGAGTGTGACCCAATTTTAGTGTCTACATTTTCCCCTTTTCATTACATAGCTTGTATTGTTAAGCAACGCTGACAAAAATAAGATGTGGTTGCCCCATGTGTGGGTGAAGGTGAT
Organism: Taxus chinensis; assembly: GCA_019776745.2. NCBI lineage: Eukaryota > Viridiplantae > Streptophyta > Pinopsida > Cupressales > Taxaceae > Taxus > Taxus chinensis. Next base: position 85,688,619 of record CM034148.1, on the reverse strand, counting down.
CCCCCTCAAACTAGAAACTGATGAGGCAGAAGGCAGAATAGGTGAGTGGTTTGATAAAAGGTGATTGTGATGAAGAGAAAGGTGGGCAACGAGGGTAAAAAAAGGGGAAAGGTATAATTGGGTAATCTACGTAATGGATCAAGGTTAAGGGTAGTAATAGTCAATACACGTACACGTATAAACTGTAACATGGTACCAAGTTGAAGAGTAGGAAAACTCTACATCGTCTATGGTTTATAGGTTTATCCAAGGTATAGGATATGGTCAAGAAACATGATGCAGGTCAGGTGCAGGAACATTTAGGTATGTTCCGGTACATCAAAGGTTGGGTGAGGATAAAAAGTCATGGAAAGAGGTAAGGTAAGGTCAACATGTCAATCAACACAGGTAACAATGCCACAAGGTATAGCGAGCACATGAGGTCACATGTCACTAGCAATGTTTCAGGTCCAAGTAACTAGTTCACGACATAGGTAGGGCCGAGGTATGGGTAAAATAACGAGTCCCCAAGTGAGGATGAGGTGAGGTAGTAAATTATGAGGTCAGGAGGATAAAGTGAAGTGTCCAAGTCAGGTGTGGGTGAGGTAGAAAGGATTTAGGTCAAAATTTGGGGATAGGGGGTAGGAAAAGGATAAGTAGGTAACCAAAAATAGTTAAAAGGAACTGATGCCGGTCACGATGGACTGACCACGGTAAGCTAGGGCATAGGACCGATGTCGGTCAAGGTAAAACCATTGCCGGTCAAGTCAGATAGGTTATAAAAAGAATTTTTTTTGCTTTTGACGGAATCATTTGTCACTTGCCAAATAGTAGAAAATGACAGGTGAGAGAGAGAGAAAGGCTAAAAGCATCTATGTAGAATGGAGAGATGAGTTGGTGAGTAGTGTAGTGGGTGATTGGTAGTCGATAGGTGGGTCCATGGGATCAAATTGATTGATTTGGTTGGTTGGAGGTGAGGAGGTTGATTAGGTGATGGCAAAGGCAACAAAAGGATTGGGTGGACCATTGGTGTAGCGGCTTGACGTGCCACCATGGCAACGCTAGCATGATGAGGTAAGAGTCAATCCCTTTCTTTGTTTTTTGAGTTAGATTAGTTTAGAGGTTGGGTGGGGAAAAATGGGTTTGGGGGGTAAAATGAATTTTGCATTTATGAGAGGGAAAATCGAGTAAAAATAGGAATGCAGAGGGAGGTGGTTGGGTGAATGAGGGGTGGGGAGAGGTGGAGGTGGGATTTAGGTAGGATTGGGTGGGTAGAAGGGAAAGAAAGGGAATTTTAGAAAGAGGGGAGTTTTGGGCGTTGCATTTTTTGTGGGGATAGTGACCCATGTCAGTTGAGGGTTAGTTGATGTCGGTGGTAGCGAACCAGTATCGGTCATGAAAAATGTGACTGATGCCAGTTTATAGGAGACCGGGGTCGATTAGAGATAATCGGTAATAGTCATGATTTGGAGAAAAGGGACCAAAAGAGCCCTAGGTTGGGTGGGTTAGATAGGTAGTGGTAAGTAGGAGATGCTAAGAGGAAAAAAAAATCATAACATAGGTAAGGGGTAGAAAGAGGTAAGGGTGAATGATAGTGGGTTAGGGTTGGGGTGGGTAGATAGAAGGTGGGATACAAAGGTAAGGAGGTATAGGGAAAGAGAGGTAGGGTGGTAAGTATAGGTGAGGTGTCGAGAGTGATTTTGGGTATGATTAAGGTGTAGTAATGTGATGTTTTGTTGGATGCAGGTGAGAGAGCAGCTGAGGATGGGAGACAGGATGCCACTCCTACTCGTGACAGTTCATGGGACTACGATGGTCGAGGAGTGGTGACATGTGACAGATGTGGGCCTGAGTGGGATCAGGCGCTACTGGCATGTAGTCTGGAAGCTGAGTTTTATGGTCACCCTCATCGATAGATGGGATTCAACGACCACCATGTTCCACCTACCAATGGGGGAGATGATAGTCACCTTGGAGGACGTGTACATGATCCTACGGTTACCTATATTGGAAATACAAGTATACTCAATCTCCTTAGAGGTATATGAGGAGTTGATGCTGACAGTATTCAGTGAGGGACTGGCAGAGATGACATTTCACAGTGCCAACTTGAGTTATGGAGAGATGTACCTAGCCCGTCCAGAGGAGACAACGCTAGTAGTGTTATTGATGGAGGTAATCTGCTATTTTGCACTACCAGATATAGAGGGTGGGAGATTACCACGATCACTGATGGGGGTGCTACATGATATGGTGATGGATAGGACCTGCTTTGCATGGGTGCTAAAATTCTTGGTGTAATTATATAGAGAGTTATGGGTGTATGGGTGGGTTCGCCGGTTCAGCTTATGCTACACAATTATTCTTTACTATTGGGCCTATGAGCACATTGTGTGTGTTCATCTGATTAGTATGCCCCGGGCGGATGCATTCAAGCCAAGTTTGGGTCGGGTAGGCTACAGGTGATGGGTTCCTATGATTGGAGAGCGTCGATAAGATAGGGCTACTCATGATGTAGCATACTACAAGTGGTTACTAGAGGGATTGTTCGATGTGGACATTATTTGGAGACCATATGTGGGTTATCCCTCATATAGAAAGATGGCTGATGAGCTAGATGACTTGCAGCTACTTAGGTGGATTAAGGGGTATCGTGCAGGGGAGCACGAGATGATCCCAATTGACAGGGTCAGACGACAGTTTGGGCTACCACAAGACATACCGCCACCCCTTCCCATAGTACCAGAGAGATGATGTGGAGAGACCACTACCGCTACCACAGCCAAAAGTACCTACATGGTAGGAGGAGCAGGTGAGAAACTGGTAGATTGATGATGCCAGGGTGATTAACCGATATAGACAATGGTGGGCAGCTCATTTACAAGCAGTACCACATAGGCCAGGGTACCTAGATTCAGCCACCGTCACTGTGCAAAGAGACGCCCTACAGGGGTAGGTGACGACCCTAATTACACAGTTGGGGATGGTGTAGGGGAAGTTGGCATGGTCAAAGGTGGAGGTGGCTGCTTTACATGTATAGGTGGCCAGTCTATAGGCCCAGATGGCCTAGGGTGTAGATGGTGAGGATGATTAGGTGGCTACCCTACAGGCGCATGTTACAGGTTTGCAGGGCTAGTTGGCCACTACACAGGCACAGATTGAGGCCTTACATGCCCATATAAAGGCATAGGGTATGAGGATGATGGCACCACCACATACATTGGGATAGGGTCCCAGTTAATAGGTAGGGGAAGGACAAGGTCCCACATGATAGGTACAAGGTCAGAGGCCGATGGGGCAACCACAGATAGTACCTGTATCCAGATTGTAGGATGCCCTAGGTGAGGCCAGGTATTATTAGGACCAGTTGATGGTAGAAGGGATAGATTTTATATCCTATGGAGAGTACAGGGCTCGATAGGCCTCAAGTGAGAGGACCAGATCCCATACCCATAGTGTGGAGAGCATAGGGGCCATTGAGCCCTGAGACAGGATTAGGGTGAGGCCACCAGTTCATAGAGAGCAGCCCTAGGTGATGTACCATTAGGGACCTAACCATGACCCATGATGGGTAGTGAGATGTTATCAGGCTGCCAGACAGGAGCTGAGGAGGAGGAGGAGACGAGAGAGACTGATATGGAGGATATCCGACAGGATGATGCCTGATGCATGTCCCTTTGTTGTGATGTATTTATTCATTTTTGGTATATACCGGCCTACGTGCCGAAGAGAGTGAGGATGTATATGAGAGTTTGTGTATTCTTGATCATATATTGGCCTACGTGCTGAAGATGGTGAGGCTGTATATGAGAGTTTTTGTATGATGTATATTATTTGGTATCAGTGTATATTGCATGGATATACATATTTATATGATGAGATGGATGATTTGGTATGATGTATACATGGTTGAGGTTATCTTGCTATTTTGATTTATATATATGACATAAACTAAGTAGTGTAGGCATGATAGAGCCAGGTCATAGGCATGGATCGAGTCAAGTTTTTGGTTTAGGCATGGATGGAGTCAGGTTATAGGCATGGATTGAGTCAAGTTTAGGCATGGATGGAGTCATGTTATATACATGGATTGAGTCAGGTTTTAGATGGTTGAGTTTGTAATTCCTTAATTTGTGTAATTAATGATGATATGATTCATGTTGAGATGTTTTATAGTAACATGCATGATAATGGTAAAGAAATGGTAGACATAATGAATGTATGAATGATGATGATAAAGATGTGAAGCAATTTGTTGTTTTTTTGGTTTAATTTCCAATTATTGATAAAAAGGAAACTAAATAAGGTAGAATGTGACTTAGGAAAAGGAAAGGGGAATTGGTTAGGGTAGAGGGTGGCCGAGCTAACCTCTAAGGGCCCGATGCCCTCAGAGTGCTACCTACATAGTTGTGACGGAAAGGGACCTCATGCCGATGTAGTTCTCCCATAAGCTAGGGAAGAATGTGAGGAGGTATGAGAATGAGTTGGTAGGTTATAGGAATGATTGAGTCTAGGTATTTTAGGTATGGGTGAATTGTGGGCATATTGGTATGGGTGATTTTGAGTTGATTGTGGTGAAAAAGGGAAATTTCCTAGAGATAAGCATCAAGGATTTAGTCCTATATAAGATGATCAATACATAATGAAGAATTTAAAAGATGATAGGAGGTAAGATAACCACATGATTGGTGAGGATCATAATAGTTGGATCATACCTTAGATAGGCTAATGAACGTAAGACCCTAAAGACATTGCATGATTGATTATTCTAAAGGTGAAGAGTAGTCACAAGATCACCAAATGTCATGGTTCTAGTAGGTCCCTTGAGGTGGTGGGAAATGAAGGTGTAAATGGTAAGAAGGTGAAAAATGGTTAAGTTATATGGTATGAGGTAGCATGCCTTTCTGGCAAGAGATCCAAGATCACAATGAGCAAGTCCATGATGAAAAAAGTTTTTTGTTTTGACTTGCATGTGAGATAGATTGATCGATGCGGGAAGTCTATATGAGATGAGGAAATTAAATCCTTAAGGTCTTCGCAAAGTTGATCGATGCAGGAAGCTTCAGATTCTCCCTTTTTTTAAACAAGTTTTACATAGCTATCCTTCAAGGGAGTAGTATATTTACAACAATGATGTAGAGAGAAAGATGTCCTTTTTGAGGGAGTCATATTTTTATTGGAAGTTTGACTCAAGGAGTTGAATCATGTGTGAGGGATATTAAGTCATGGACAAGATTAGAGTGAAGAATCATATTCTTGTTTAGAAAGCAAGGTGGAACGACCATGAGATCTCATCTAAAAGCAGACGAAAAGTATCCATGAGAATCATGCCATGTGCAGCGCTGTGGTACACATATTTAAGAGAAGATAAAAGAGTGACGAGTACACACATGATTCTTGTTTAATCATTGGATATGACATAGGGAAAGGAGGGAAGTGAATGGAACTCAAGGAATGAGCATGAAAAGAGGAAAAAGGTGAGGTAGGACTAAAGGTCAACAATAGAATGGTCGAAGATGCAAGGCATTAAGGGGCTCAGGTTTGGGTTTACCATCGAGTGAAGATAAATGATAGGCACCTGATCCGTAAGTATGAGTCATGATGTATGGTCCAAGACAATTACGAGTAAATTTTCCCTGTTTACATTTTTATGCTTTGGTTACATGTTGATTTTCTTTTAGGAAAAGGTCACTGACTTGGAAGGTTCATTCATGGACACATTTTTCATAGGCATGTTTGATACATTTTTGGTAAACTTGAAGATGGTCAAGAGCATTAAGATGGCATTCGTCTAATAACTCAAGTTGTGCTAAACGGTCTTGGTGAAAGTCATCATCATTGAGCATGTCATGGAGAGAAATGCAGAGTGAGGGAATTTGGACTTCAAGAGGCAAAACAACCTCGGTACCGTAGACCAGAGAAAAAGGTGTGGCCGCGGTGGAAGTGCGAATACTAGTACGGTATGCCCATAGGGCAAAAGGAATGTGCGTATGCCAGTCCTTCCCAGTATTGTTAACCACTTTCATGAGAATTTTGTTCAGGGTTTTATTAGTGGATTCAGCTTGGCCATTAGTTTTTGGGTAATATGGTGACGAGAAGCTTAGCTGAATACTAAAGGCATCGCAAAGTTTCTGCAAGGTTTTATTTTTGAATTGTTTTCCATTATCAGTGATGAGGTGATGTGGAACACCAAAGCGACAAATAATGTGATGATTGATGAACTCACATATTTTCTCAGATTTTATAGAGATGAGAGGTATGGCTTCAACCCATTTGGTGTAATATTTGGTAGTGGTGATTATCCATTGATGTTGCTGGGAAGAATGGGGATTGATCTCTCCAACAAGATCCAAACCCCATTGAGAGAAGGGCCAAAGGTCACGGGTGACTAGTAAGATATGACTGGGTGTATGATGAAGATTGGTATGTTTTTGGCATTTTACACAACACTTAACGTAATCTAAACAATCATGGTTAAGGGTCGGCCAATAATAGCCTAGGAAAAGAATACACTTAACAACAACAAGGCCACTGAAGTGACCTCCACATATGCCATCATGAACTTCCATAATGGTATAAGGAATTTCAGAACTTGTAAGGCACCGTAAGAGAATACCATCAAAGCCACACTTGTAGAGGAGGCCACCCATGATGATGTAATAAGAGACCTTTTTAAGAAAGGTGCGTTGTCCATTATGAGTGAGGTCGGGAGGTAATATGGAGAGGGAAAGATAATCTGAGTATTGTTTATACCAAAGGTCACTCGGGTTGGGAGCGGCGGTTCTGATATAATAAACTTCATGAGGTAAATAAGAGGGTGGCTGGAGTCTTTGTATGGTGACAAATATTTTAGAGTTGGCAGGTGAAGCGGGTATTTGAGAAGCCAAGCAGGCCATGGTATCTACAAATTTGTTGGTAGAATAGGGGACGGTTTGAAGGGTGGTGTTTAGATTTGGCAAGGAGATTGTCTACACAATCCTCTAAAATGTGGTGCATGATGTCATGGAAGATGTAAGTCATAGCCCACTGATATGTGGCACCAGTGTTTTTAAGGCCAAAGGGCATGACTCGATAGTAGAAGGTCCCCCAAGGGGTGATGAATGCGGTTTTGTGTTGATCCTTTGGGGCAAACAAGATTTGGTTATAACCCGAGCATCCATCCATGAGTGATAGCATCTCATGACCAGCAGTGAGGTCAACTAGTTGGTCAATACCAGTAGAGGAAATTCATCTTTTGGGAAAGGTAGGTTGAGGTCACAAAAATCTGTGTAAATGTGAAGTCCGCCGGTCACCTTAGTGACAGGGAAAATGTTAGAAATCCATCAAGGATAATCAATGGGTAAGATGAAGGAAACAAAAAGAAGGCATTGAAGTTCTTCTTTGACCAGAAGAGCAATGCAAGGGTACATTTTCCTCAGATTTTGTTTTAGGAGTTTGGCATCGAGAAAGGTTACGATATTGTGGACAACTATGGTGGGGTCAATACCATGCATGTCTACATAAGAAAGAGAAAGCGTGGTTGTGGTTTTTGAGAAAAGAAGTGATGGCTTCATGTTCAGTAGTATCTAAAGATTGACTGATCTTTAGAATTTGCGGGTCATCCTAAGTATGAATGTTGATCTTGATAGTCGATTCATTCAACATGGTTTGCATCTCAGATGGTAACGAACGATGAATATATGAGTCTTCTGCACCAAGGTAGGTGAGTATAGACTCATCATCCTGACATTGAATGACGTTAATAAAAGGTGTATCATCATCAATATTTTTAGGATACAGGAAGGGAAGAGAATAAGGATCCTCGCCCTTGCATTGATAAGTTAGAGGACCCAAGGAAATGGTGTTTATGAAAAAAAATAAGTTAGGAGGAATGGATTCTGGATCCATCAACTCTGTTAGTGAAGGTGGTGAAGAAGGTGGAGAAGGGCTGATATCCTCAATGAGTTCAATGCGGGTCTTCTTGGTAGGTGGTTCAACAAAGATGATACCACTACAATCGTTATGTTTATGGGTAGTACATGGAATAATAGTATGTCATCCTTTCTCGTAAAATCCAAAACCAAAACCCTTCCACGCACATCGGTGTAGGAAGGTGTGGGCGAAATGACGATTGGTGAGTGACTGGAGGTTGGCAAAAAATGGGCGGGTTTATGATGGTGGTTCAAGTGTATAAGTGGTAGTATCAAGTCCCCCATAGGTGAGATTGGTGTGAAGGTCCATATAGGAGACACTCTCCTATGCGGTGATCATAACAAGGGTGTTGGTGAAGACTTCTGTACTCTTGTGGAGTAAGGAATGTGTTGACACTATATAGGCGATACTCCCCCAGAGTGAAGCGTTGAAAGATTCCTTCTAAGGGATTGGTGGTCGATATGTGGGTGGTTGGGATAGATGACGTGTTAGAGGTTGAATAGGAGGTGGAGCCAGCTGATTGGGAGGCTAACAGTGCAGCCGTGGAGGTTGTGGCAGCAGTAGGAATGGAGGATGTAGGTGTGGTTGAGGTAGCGGAAAAACTGGTGAGTAGAGGTGTAGGTGAAGAGGCATTGGTCATGAAAGTAGATTCTTTAATGGGTATAAGCACGTCATTGGGTCGGTAAAGCATGTTGCAGGTTTTGAAGGGTGATGGGTAAGCCAAAATGGTATAGGTGTGTCCTTCTTGCTCAAAATTCACACAACGATGCAAATTAGAAGGAACACAACCCATAACATGAATCTAGGGTCTACCAAGCAATAGGTTATATTGAAATTCCCCTTCCAAGATGTAAAATAACTCTAGGATAGTGCAGGGGCCCATGCGAACATGGAGGATGACGGTGCCAAGTGTAGATGTGATAGTGTCATTAAATGAACACAAAATGACAGGATGTTTATGCATGCAATTGTCAGGTATTTGCATTTGGTCGAATGCATGGGAGAGATGATATTAATGCTAGTGCCCCCATCAATCATAACACATCGTATAGATATATTATCGATATGGACAGATATGAAGAGAGCTAGATTTGGGCCTTCAATTTAGTGTGGTGTGATCTCTTCATCTAAGAAGCTAAGGGTGGCTACTTGGTGAGTAGGTGGAGGTTTAGGAGAAGATGGTAATTTATTAAGGGAGGCTACATGATGAGGTGTAATAATGGAGGCTATGGGTGTAGGATCATTGGGTAAAACCTCAATAGATTGAAGAACCTCCATGGGAGCTTGGCGATGGGATTCAGAGGTTTAGATGAGGTCATATAGGGAAATTTTGATGGGGGATTGGTGTAATTGTATGAGCATGGTGTGATGTGTAACCCCGTCAGAAATAGGATATGTGGGACATCGGATAGTGACTTTAGGTGTGGGTGTAGACAGTATGTTGGGTATAGGGTTGGTTGGTGGTTTGGTTTCCTTTTCCTTGCCTTTATCTTTCTGAGCATAGGTAGCAACGTGGATCATGTTGATTTGAGGTGGAGAGGTAGGTGAAGTAGGTGAGCCATGAAAGGTGTAATGAAAAGAAGGGCAGAAGCCCAGAGGTGGGAAGGAACCTTGTGAAATAAGATGGGCACACTGACATTTGGGTGGAGGTTTGGTGAGTTCTTTGATGCGAACCAAGTTAATTTTTAATCTTGGGGGTGGCTCTAAGAGTTGTGGGGGTAGAGGTCTTGGTCACTGAGTAGGCAATGAGGAAAGAACTGTGGAAATGGGCACTGGTGAAATGGGGTCCTCATCAAGAAGGTCATCATCTTTAAAGTTTTCTTCCGGAGGACACAATTAGATCAAAGTGATTTTCAAAGCCTTACAATTCTCTACATCGTGCCTTGGAACACGATGGTAGGCACAAATTTTAGTGTCGTCAAACCCCTTTGGTTTGGGTTGAGTGGTTCATAAGGTCTGAGAGGCAGTAATGTGATGACATAAGTTTCAAGGAGGTTGGTTAATATTTTGGAATAGGATCCCACTAGTGGATCAAAATGGTAGGTAAAGGTGGGTTTGGGTGTAGGTGTGGTTGACTGTATAAGAAGGGTATTTGCAAGAGGGGGAGTGGGTTGATCTATGGGTTTAGGTGCTAGTGTGGTCTTAGGTTTTGCTTGTGTCTACTTAGGTAGGGGCATGACAGATGAACTAGCAATAGAGTGTGTGGTTGGATTGACTAAATTATTGGAGGGTAGCAAATTTTTGTCTTTAGGTTGCACTATCTTGGGTAAAGGTGATACGATTACACGAGATCTAGATGGAAAAGCAGATGGTGGAAGAGGGCAAGTTACCATAGGGATAACTGAGGTGCTGTGAAGGTAGATGATGCGGGTCATGTAGGAGGTGTGAGGGAAAGAGACTGAAGTGTCATGGGTAGTGAAGAAGTTATCGATGGTAAAAATGTTGTAGGTGTGGGCAGAATTCATATCGGGCACTTCGGTATGTTAGAGGTTTATGAGGGAGGAATGGGCTGCAACATTTTTAGTTTACCGATGGGTGGAGGTTCCTTAACCAGGCTGGAAGGGTGAGGTCCTAAGATAGACGGAAGGGGTGAAGGTGATGAGGGTGTGATCGGCGAGGTTGGAGTACAAGATCTAGGGGATTGGTTCATCTGTTTGGGGGCCGGATTAAGTTTGGTGTTAGTTTTGGAGGATGTGGCTAAATCTAACTTGATGGGTGGATGAGTGAGACTAGCCGTTGGGATGACCCCTACAGTAGTAATAGGTTTAGGCAAGGAAGATGGTATAGGTGTGGGTTTGGATGTAGAAGCATGTTGAGTTATGGGTAGAGGTGTGAGTTGATCAATGAGTGGTATCATGGGAGAATTTGTGATAGTTGTGGTTGTGTTTGGTTTGATCGGTCAAAATATTTTTGGGTAGATAGTGGAGGTATCAGCGAGTGACATCTACATTTTTGTTGAGATAGGAAGTAGAAGACGCCCCCAGAGTAAGGCTCTATCTACATAATCTAGGTGATTAGCTAAGCATGAGAATGGAATTGCAGTGGGTGAGGTTAATGAGGATCTAATGGCGATTCCCATAAAATGTGTCTTAGAAACATGGAATTTGCTAGCTTTAGTCTTTGTGGGTAAGAGAGCTGAAAGTAAGTCCGCAAGATCTTGGGTGGCTGATAGAGAATGGTCACCAAAAGGAAACAAAATTTCTAATGGATCTTTGATAGGTGGAGGAGATGATGGGTGTTCCCCTGTGGGTGGAGGAGATAAACAAGCATCTTCCATGGGTTAAAAAGGTATTGTGGGTAAAGAATCTCTAAGTGGAGAAGCCAAAGGTGAAATTGTCTTGATGTTAATAGGAGGCTCCTACACAGGTGAGGGAGGAGATGAAGGGTGTTCCTCTATGGGTGGAGGAATAGGTGAAGTGGGTTCATGTGTAGGTGGAGAACTTCAGGCTAGGATTTCCTTTATGGAAGGAATATGAGGTAATTGGGAAGTAACTGGTGCGTCACTAAAAATATCATGGACCTCGTGGGTATGGATATCATTATTCGAGGTCTCTCTAGTTTGATTAGAAGAAGGGGAGTGATTAGGAAATGGATTCTTGAAGATGTGCAGGTTTTGGTTGGCAGGTGCATTAGGATTATCCAATACTAACTCGCCATTCTTGAGCATTTCCTAGACAATGTTCTTGAAAGTGATTCAATTTCCGTCACTATGACCTTTTACCCAATGATAGTTGTAGAAGTCGTGTTCTTTGTACCATGTGGGTGTGGGGCAAGCATGATAAAAACTAGTGTGTGGTTTTATGGGAGGAAGGGTGATGGACCCAACTTTAATGAGCTTTTCTAAAATAGAGGAATAAGGCTCCCCAATCGAGGTGTATTTTTGTTGTTCTCGTTTGAATTGAAAGGTCTAGACCAGGGAAAGACTAGATGAGGGGTTAGCCTGATTTAATGGATGAGCTAGGCTAGCCTTGAGTACCACTGTGTTAGCCGGTCCCTTAGCTTTTGAATAATTATTCTGTGGTTTTGAAGAAGAAGAGGTATCATTTGACTTAAATGACACATTCTTAGTGCATAGTTGGATTTTCTTTTCTTTGATGGCCCAAATATCTAGTTTTTGTGTCATGATGAATGCCTCATCGAAGGTTAAGAAAGTATACACTTACAGGGTTGGTAAGATATGTCTAGCACAAGCATGAGTGAAGAATTCTATGAGTTCAGTTTGTGGTAATTGGAAAATGAGTTGATTGATCGGGCTAAGCCAACGAGCGACAAAATCTGCAATAGACTCGTCGTCATATTGATGCGTAGAGTAGAGGTTAGTCATGGTACCCTTCTTAACAATGTTAATGGAGTAGTGATCTAAGAAGGCTTGGGCTACTTGATTAAATGAGAAGATAGTATGTCTAGGTAACCCACTATACCAGTCTAATGTAGGCCCAGTCAGAGACATGGGAAAGGTCCTCAAGAGTAAAACATCATCATGGGCAATAAGATAACACCCATGTTTGAAAGACCAAAAATACTATTGGGGGTCCTCTTTACTATTGAAGCGGTTAAATTTAGGCATTTCCCAATGTATTGGATATGGAGGAATAGGAATGGATATGTGGATGGGCTCATTACAAATATCATCGTAGGTGAGAGAGTTACATGTGCTAGAAACTGATGCCTCTAGTGTCTGCATCTTGTCCATCATTAACTTGATGAGGTCATTGGTAGGTGGCAATGGATGAGTACATCCTGTAGTGTAAGAGGGTTGGTATTGGACATATGATGGGGGTGGCATTCCAGTATATGGTGCTGCCGTATAGGTAGATTGAGATAGGGGTACGTACCTAGAGTGATTGATAGATAAAACAAGAGGTTGCTGATAGTACGTATATGGAGGTGGAAGGGTCGAGGTGAATCTAGTAGCAATGGGGGCTAAGGATTGGGGAATAGAAAGGACAATGTTTTGAAAATGGGTAGTGGTCATCAAAACTGGGGGTGGTTATGTAGCTATGGGTATATGTGAGACAATAGGTGTGGATGAGGTTACGTTATGGGTGGTGGACATAGGTATAGTGGATGTTGTGGGTGTAATGGATGTAACAGATGTGGTAGTAGGTATAGGGCCTATCTAAGAAATGACTGGGGGAAAGGTAGGTGTGGGTAGTGCAGAGCTAGCAAAGGCTGACACAGAAGTAGGAGCGAGTGTCGGGGGGATAGATACAGGTATGCCATGTATCAGCTGACTCGAGGCATCTCAAGTGGATGAGTGGGAAAGATAGAAATGTAAGGTGGTAGGGTTCTGGTCAAGGAGTCGTGCAAACTCCTCGTCCCCTGTGGTGATAGTGATAGGTTGGGTAGGATCTATAGGTGATAGAATGGAAGGTGGTGAAGGGCTAGGTGGGAGTGGTTGACAACTAACATGGAATACAGGGGAATTTTCCTAGCTACATATCAACACCATGTGAATGAGTACTGATGTGGTAGGACTGTTTTCTGTAAATGACACAGAAATACAATAGAAATAGGAAAAATAAGAGGTGGTAGGTGGATTAGGTGTAAAATGTCAGCTAGAAATTTGAATAGGCTAACCAATGCCGGTTAGGGTAAACCGACATCGGTCATAGGTAACCGTGGTCGATCACTATGAAAAATTGACAGTTTTTCAAAACAAGGCAAAAGCTAATAATATGCCAAGTACATAAGATGTTGATGGATTTTATTGGGATAGAGAAGATGATAAGAGTTACAGAGACTCTGAATAGCAAAGAAGACAAAGCAGGTGTCATTTTGGGTAGATTAACCAAAAGAAAAGTAAACTGATGCCGATTGGGTAAAACTAATGATGATCAGAGGGTAACCGATGATATTTACTGGATCGACACCGGTTACTGTGAAATTGAAATAGAGATGAAGAAATGGTGGTTGTGAGTTAAAATCAAATATGGAATCAAACCCAGAATTCTAAGAATGATGAAAATAGGGTCCATGCACACTTAGATGAAGCTGGAATACACTAACTATGATGAGGAGCATGCAAGGAGAAATAAAAAGATGAATAACGTGTCCTCTCACCTCAAAATGCAAGCCAAACAGAAACACTAAGAAAAAATACGATCCTAAGAGTGCTTTTTCTATTATGTTTGTTCAGCTTATGCTATTAAGGACTAACTTGTGAACTGTATATTTTTTTTTTGGTGAGGAAGGCTTCTTACGAAGAAGGATATCTACAAGGAGAGGTGTCAGGTATGTTATGGTGGGGGGGGGGTCTTCTAAGGTATGACTCGACATAAGTAATGAGTTAGGGAGTAACTTCTAATCCTCTAATCAATGTGATCATTGAGAGGTGTTCCTAGGAAAGATGTCATTTAAGAATGTGTATATTTTTGAATTTGTGCAGTTTGGTAAGACTTAGAGAGAGAGAGAGAGAGAGAGAGAGAAAATGTGCTTTCTACGATTCGTTTGTCAACCATCAGTTGGGAATGACTTCTAGTGTATAGGTTTCCCTCATTTAGTGTGAGATAATGCACAAAGCATAATGAAATGAAGTTTATTTTAAGCCCAAATCGAAATATTGAATTCGATGACACAAAAAGATGAACAGGAGAAGGGATGCTCTTTCAGTAATGTGATACTAATGAAAGGAAAGAAAAAAAGTTCTTTTTATAGCACCAAAACACGATAGCTTTGAGACAAATAGAAAGAAGAGAAGATTCTAGGGGATAAATTTTAGTGTGGAAACCTTTCAGAAAGGAAACAAACATGCAAATTTTCACCTAGGAATGAATAAATGAAAGGACCCCCGAATGGGTCCCATCGGGCGTGCCAAAATGTTTCAATTGATTCTAGAGCGTTTCTTTGAATATTGACGAAACAAATAAGGGTAAATGGGATAGGAGGAATACATGTTAAATCTGGTTGAAGTTTTTTGCGCACATATGACTTCTTGATCCACAACTAATCGTGAGAGCTTCCTTTTGGCTAGGAGGAACTACCTGAAATAGAAAACAAGACCACCAAATAGAAGTTAAACAGTATATGCAATGGACTACCTAGCGTATGCTGGATCCGGGAAGTGTGATACTCCCTAGACGGATGTCAATACACTTTTTAAAACAATTCAATGTTAACAATAAATGAAATCCTACTGTAGTTAAAATGATTTAGGTGTCTCATTCGACTACAATAAGAAAATTCATTCACAACAAGCTAAGATATGATTAAATCTAAAGGTCAAGGTCTCTGTCAGAGTAGTGGTACTGGTCAGGGTCTCGTTCTGGGCTATTTTGGGTGTTTGGTGGGGATTTTAGGCTATGTTCCTGGTCTGAGGGTAAAAACACAGAGAACGATGTCAGTCTGGTATGATCGATGTTGGTTCAAGTGAACCGACAATGGTTTTGGGTAACCGGAATCGGTATGGTCGGGGTAGAGGAAAGTTAATAAAATCTTGGTGTGGTGAGAGATCTAGGGCTAAATAGAAATGGAGAGGGCAATGGCAAGATCTGTATAGGTCTTAGGTATACTCAAGGGTAGTTGTCTATAGGATATGGGTAGTTTAATGGTGTGGGTGAAGGAATAATCAAGTTTATATGGAGGCAATGAAGGGGTGAATAGGAATACAAGTAGAAACTGATAATAAAAGTAAAAGAGTCTACTAAAATGAAAATGGATGAATGCTGGTTAATAAAACACTTACTGTTGTATGAACTTGATGGCTGGATGGTAATGATAGTTGATCAAATGGATGGAGTTTGATGTGGTGATGGTGCTTCCCTAGATGCTTCCATGAATGCAAATGGCTCTATGATCACTTCTAATGCTGGATATGGATGCTTTGATGTGTGTACGAATGCTGGTTCTGCTTGCATGCAGCTTTGGTTTCATCTCTTACTCTCAAAAAAAGTGCCAACCTTGAAATTTAGTTGTTTTGGGGATTAAATGGTAACCGACGGCAGTTCCTGGTTGACCCGTGGTGGTTTAGGGTAACCAATGTCGGTTAGGGTGGGATTTCCTAGGTTTACTAAACTGGGTAGATCCCCTTGATTTCTTGGATCGCATTCATTTTCTTTCATAGATTAGAATGGAAGCTTCCTTTCTAACGGGTGGGAATATGGTTAGAGGGAATGTAGGCTTTCATTTTTAGGGTTTAGGTAGGTCTTGGTTAGTTATGGAAACATACTAAGAATAGGTCTTAGGGTGTGAGGTGGCTAGATGAGGTGTGTAGGTGAGGTGGATGTGTGGGCATTATCTCAATTAGGATATTTTAAATAATAGAAATTATGAGATCATAAATTAATTAAATTAAATTAATTAAATTAATATTAGAGTGGGGTGAAAGGGGCCGTGGTTAGGTGAGTGCGTTCAAGTTGGTTATTTGTCAAGGGACCAAGGGGATTGTGACCCAATTTTGGTGTCTACACATATTGTTTATCTTCATCAAGAGTTAACCTTTCAAGCTCTCATTGTCTAATGATGACCTCATCTCGACAGTGGATCTAGATATCATTTGAGGAACATGGGAACTAGCAAAACCCGTTTCCCTAAATTTTTCCCAATAATCAAAGTTATTTCTATGGTGGAAAGTTCACAAGGTAACTTTAGACATTTCTCTATTGACATTCTATTCCTTGTAAATGCTAGCACAAGTGTATCTTCCAATTGAAATGAGAAACTGGACACTTTCCTTATGTCATTTATTTTGAATCTTATGATAATCTAACAATTAACGAACTGGTTCTAACAAAACCAATTTATTGGTTGGGCATCTTGGTAATTTATTAGGAACACCTAGGAAACTTGGAACCCTGATGTATGTAAATGTTGGGAATTGGATATAGATGGTTTCCCATTTTCTTACCTCATTGAAAGCTTCATAAGAAATTATGTGATCGTACAAATTATTATCAAAAAGATAAATGAAGACAAGAAAAATGGCATCATTAACTTTGTTGAAATGTTTACTTCCTTCTTCCATTGTGAGTTCAGGATAAAACTCATAAATTTGTGAAATGCTCCTAACACCCTTTTTATTCAATCTGTTAAATTTTCCCATGGAAGCTGTCACATAG